>QANX01007451.1:940-27524 GCA_003254975.1 Ochetophila trinervis
AAGTTTTTTTTTTTTTTTTTTGTGTTATTGGTATTGATATATATATTGGTTTTTTTTTTTCCTGATGATTAATCCCCCACCTTTTCTATATAAATATATGGCGGCGTCTAAGAGAGTGGTCAAGATAAGCAACTAGTTTGAGGAGCTTCAGCTTTTCTGGCTTTTCTACTCTCCATCTTTCACACAGACATATATATATATATATATATATATATATATATTAAGGCTGCTCTTCTAGTTTGCAAAGGAAAGCGATGACTATATGAACCTCAACCATCCTTGGCCATTTACAATTGGAATCTTAGGCATGTATATATATAAATCTTCAAAGTTTAAAAATCTAACTTAGATCGGGTTGATATCAGTATCATACGAGAATGCATGATAAGAAAACGGATTGAATTGGGTGAAACCTGTTAGTAAAAGGGTAATTTTATAATTTTATATAATTTATATATAATTTTTATAATAATACATATTATTGTTAGGTCACCCAATCTCACTATCTGTTTCCGACTTTCTCTTGCTCGTTGCTAGCCATAGCCAAAATTCTAGAATTTCTTCATCTTCTTCTTTTATTGTTTGTAGAATACATTGCTTGAATTTATGAGGGTGGTGATTCTAGTGAAGGTCCAAGAACAAGTTGTTGCCAGTACTCTTCATCGTCTTACATTGGAAATGGAAGACATTGATGCCCCGAAAGAAGAAGCTGATTTCTAGATTTTGGCATGAACAAAAGTGATTTATACTCCCTGTTTATTATTTATTTTCTTTTTTCTTTTTCTTTTTCTGGGATCTGGATTCTGCGATTATATATATATATATATATATACACACTCACACACATATATATCAACAACAAAAACTGTCATGTGCGACAGACAAACTTTCAATGCCAAGAGTTTGATCAATTATATGAAAGCATGAAACTTTTAATATAATACCAATTTATCTATTGCCCCACGAAAAAAAAAAGCCGACTTCAATAGGACTGTTAAGCATAAATTATGAACTTGCCATCTATTTTGGGACTGCCTTTCCTATCCTCTTCTCACATCCTTCATAATCCATATGAACCACAAGCTCCACAATCTATTATTAGTATTAAACAAATAAATCATATTGTACTGGAAACTACTTAGTAATTAATAAATTAATTAATTATTAAATTTGTTTTTAGAAGAAAAATAACTTACAGATATGGCATTCAAAATGCCCAGCAAATGTTCGACAAAATGGCCAAAAGAAATGGAATTGTAGCTGGCAATATTTGTAGCTGCTCCAAAAGAAACCTCTCTCTCAAATGCTTCTATTTTTTATTTGATAGATGATATAATATAGTGTTTCCTTTTAGTAGTAATTGAAAGCTTCTTTTATATTTTTTGTGATAAAAGATATTTATTGTAAATATTTAAGAGGAGATTTTTGGTCCACATACTGTGTTGGTGATGTGTATAAACCGTGTGAGTATGTTAGTGCACATATTGTGTTGGTGATGTCAGATGTGTCTGATAAATTTTGATAATTTTTTTTAATGTATGTATTGTAGATGGATTAAATCAATATTGATGATGATTATGTTGAAGTTTCATGACAGGACCCGCCCCAGAAATCCCTCCAGATTATCCAGAGAAGCCCCGTCTGAGGAAGATTCCACCAGAACCCTTCGGGGTAGCCGACAGAATCCTCTTTCGAAAGAGGGTTTAATAAACAAGAAAACCATAATTAAGATAAAAGAGACATAAATTATAAGTGAACATGCATTGCTAAAATAAACTACTGAACATACCAACAATATAAAACAGTCCGAGAGTATAAGTGGAACGTCAGAGCCACTAAGGGTGATAGATAACAAAAATAAATGATACCATTAGGATAGATAGAATAACAAAAATCAGGTATATTACATAAGTTCGAAGAAAAAAGATAATGATAGCGGAAGCTGAGCGTGGATGCGATGCCGACGGTAGCTCACGAGAACCTGTAGCTAGGACCTAGGGAACGAGATTAAAATACAAAACGTGAGATATGAATATCTCAATGAGTGCTCCTAGGTAACTACAAAAATATAACCAGCAAGTAAAATTCTTTACTCTCAAACTTCACGTCAGTCTTTGAAAAGTTCTTCGTTTTGAAAATAATTTCACAAAACCTTTAGTTTAACTCCCAAAAATCATTAAATCAATATAACACAATTTAGGGGCAAAAACATAATTTAACAACCACTTAAAAATCGCAGATCAATAAATGTAATTTCATAAAACATTTAAATTCATTTGTCAAAAATAATCTCATAAAATGCCAAGTAGATGGGCCACAACCCATAAATCAAATACCATGGGCTACAACCCGCAAATTCAAAACCAACAGTCCAAAACCATAAATCAACAGTCATGTAGCAAAACCGGTACCACACTATAGAATCGTGACGTGTGACCCTCATCATTCTGATGGCGTCACGGAGGGGGGTATAACTCATCACAACAGACCAGCGTCCCAAATACGTCATGGCAGGATCCTCATCATCTCTCTCCTGACACGTGTCCGCAGCAGAGGAGGCATAATATAATAATAATAATAGAGTGCATAATAATCATACATCTCAAACAACATCTCAATACTATGTGGTACACCTCAAAATCATCTTTGAAATCATCCATCACCGGATATCATCAATTTTTTTTCAAATCCTTTTATTTTAAAACAATATTCCAAAATCTTCTATTTGGAAAATTTTAGAAAAACAAACAAATATTTCGAATATCAGAAAATTGCCCAAAAAATTCTTAAATTCCACAAAAGCCATAACTTTTCTTTGAAATTACCATTTTTTACAAATTACGAAAATAACCAAAAATCTCATAAATCACCGAAACCATTTTAAAACACAAATCTCATATTTATTCTAAATAAATGTGAGTTCCATTAAAATCACAAATACATATATAGTCATGAATCATCAACCATTTAAATCAACATATAATATATTTAATAAGCATAATTTAAATGCACAAGAAAATTCAATCGAAACAAATCATATACGATTAAATCATAATAGTATATAATCCCAAAATGTTTAGAAAATAAATGCACGCACTGATCCGAAGCGTGCTCCTGCTAGATCTCCGGTCCAGCCCTCGAACGTGCACGAACACCTAAAAATAATTTATCGAAAATTTTTTTAATTACCAAAAAACTAACCAAAGGCTCAGAGGAGTTCTCTAAGTCCCTAGTTACAAGATTAAAACACTAATTACTAAAATTCCCCTTCAATTTCATTAATTACGAAAAAGCTCTTAACGGCAAAATCTCCAAAATTTGGATTTTTCTGTTTCAAGTCCGATTTCTACAAACTTTATACCGAAACGAAACTAAAGATGCAAGGAACAAGAATCTACCTTCAATTTGAAGATTTTTCACAACCAATGATCAGAATCAGTCTCAAAAGATCGGACCTTGGCTGAAATTGGGCGTTTCCGAATCCAACCAAAATTGGATCAAATTGAGGGTAAAACAAGCTTGCCCACGACCCAAGGAACGCTTTGGGATGGGTGATGCGCACCCACTCGCCGCCGGTGGCTCCACCGGAGTGGATGAAGTTCTGGCCAAAGATTGAGTCTGTTGGAGGTGTTAATAGTGGAGGAGGCAGAAGGGAGACCTCGGGTTAGCTTCACTGGCACGAGGGGAAGCTTTTTGAATTGGTGGTGCACCACCACTCGTCGGCGGTGGAGCAGATCAGCGAGGGCGCGTAGAGGCGGAAGGCAGAGGCGCGTTCGAAGAAACGTCGGAGCTCGAGGAGGTGCAGATCTGGTCGCCAGTGCAGTTTGAACCTCATTGTGGTGGCTGTGTCATGTCACTCGCCGGAAAATGGAGCAGATAGGAGGTGGCTGTCCTGAGTGGTTTTTCTGTGACTTCGAGGCTATTTTTCGACGTGCTACGGTAGTTTTCTGGGATCGAACTTGGTACCGAAGTGTAGATCGTCACACCAGCTTTCCAATGGTACCAAGAACGCGTCCTAACTCCACTGGACGAATGAGTTATGGCCGGCCAAAGATGGTGTCGCTACAGTGCGAACACCTCTCTCTCTCTCTCTCTCCGCACTCTCTCTCTAACAAAATTTGAAAAGTAATTATCGGTAGTTGCTAACAGCTAAAAAGCACCTTTATTTGAATTAAAGTGCCCAAAAATTGCTGAAATATGACAGTTGACAGATAAAAAAAAATACTCGATAAAAACAAACTGTTCCAGAACTTAAAGTACAACCTTGATTGACCATAACTAAAAATCTATAACTCCGATTTGGGCGTGCTGACAGTCTACAGACTCGTGGCGATGTCCTCTACACCAAGCTTGATAAGGTTCGAGTAAAAACATGCCCAAACAAAAAGTCCACATCTAGCCCTTACATGGTCAACCTAGTCCAATTTCGCAAAGAAGAAAGGTAAGCAAAAATTCGGGTCATTACAACCTACCCTCCTTAGAAGAATTTCGTCCTCAAAATTAAAATCTTACCTCACTGAAAGAGTTAGGGGTACTCCTCTAACATCAACTCTTTAGGTTTCCATGTCGCCTCTTCCGTGCCATGGTTCTGCCAAATAACTTTGATGATCAGAATTGTCTTGTTACGCAGTACCTTCTCTTTCTCGTCCACAACCCTAACGGGTTGTTCCTCATAAGAAAAATTCTCTCGTAGATCGATGGTTGGTGGCTCTAGCACGTGAGAAGGGTCTGGCAAGTATTTACGAAGCATGGAGACATGAAACACATTATGGACCCGTGAAAGTTCCTCCGGTAAGTCCATCTCATAAGCAACTGGGCCCACTCTCTTAGTTATTTCTTACGGTCCAATATATCTCGGACTCAACTTCCCACGTCTGCCGAAACATACGACACCTTTCCAAGGTGACAGCTTCAAAAAGACCCAATCTCCAACCTCAAACTCGAGATCCTTTCTTCTTTTATCTGCATAGAGACATACTCTGCAATTTCCCTTTTCATTCCAACCCACCAATAAAATTGTTTTAGAGTTTGATACATCTTGGTGCTGCCAGGGTGCATAGCATAAGAAGAACTGTGAGCTTCATCCAAAATATCTCTCTTAAGTTCTTCATTTGCAGGTACACACAAACGAGTACCCATTACCAAAGCTCCGTCATGTCTCTCAGAGCAATCAATCCTCAAACCTTGCTCAACCTCTTTTCTAATTTCGAGTAACCGCGGGTCACAGAGTTGGGCTTCAAGAACACGGTCAACAAGAACTGGACGCACATGAAAATTTTCCAAGAGACATCCCGAAGGATGAGTGGTCATCTCAACACCTAGCTCCCTTAATTCCAACATCAAAGGAAGCTGCACTGATTGTACATACGCCAAAGAGCCTGTAGCCTTCTTACTCAAAGCATAAGCTACAACATTTTCTTTTCCAGGGTGGTAGTCGATCGTGCAGTCATAATCTTTTATTAACTCCATCCACCTTCGCTGCCTTAGATTCAATTCTTTCTGAGTGAACAGATACTTCAAGCTTTTGTGATTTGTGAATATTTGGCAAGTGGCTCCATACAAATAATGTCTCCAAGTCTTGAGCGTGTGTACCACTGCTGCTAGCTCCAATGTGTGTTGTGAATGGTTTTAGTATTCACAACGCACAATGTGTAAAGCTTATAGACGACGCACATTGTATATCGTCTTTTGTAGTTATTTACGATGCACGGTGTGCATCGTATTGGCATCTTAAACGGTGCTTTTTTTTAAATATGACGTTTTTGACCGTCGTAGTTAATGTGTTTTACACGACACTGGAAAACTGTCATTTTAAGTGGTCACATCATGCCACTTCGGCTCTAGTTGTGGACATGTAGATTTTACGCATTTTATATTATGAGCATTGACGATGGTTTTTTGTTGTGCGTCGTATTTGTTTAATTTTAAGACGATGTTTTACAATTTGTACCTCGTAGTTATGTAAAAAAAATTAATAATTATATATTAATTTAAATTGTGTCGTCTCTGATATTTAATACGATGTTGTCATTTTAATTCGTCGTAAATGGTTATTTGACGATTGTCGTATTATCATTATTTTTCTTGTAGTGCCATAAAAATAGAAGTTGGCTAGAACTTGTGGATTTTGAAGATTTATCAATAATTTCATTGTTTATAGGTGACCAATTCACTGTGACGTTGATGAAGATGAATTATTGAATGTTTTTTTCTAGCTCTCGCGGAGATTATCATTGACTTGGTATTTTGTCCACTGACTATGAGAGACTAGGTGGCGAGAGCGTTATGTTTTGGTTTGTGGTGCAAGAGCTTCATGCTATTTTTTTTTTTTCTGTAAGCCCTTTCTTGTCCAGTAAATAAGTAGCTGCCATTTCACTTTTAAATGAAATATAAGCCATTTAATTTTAAAAATGACATGGCATCTATTTATTGGCTGCGCAGGGAATGACACAATTCAAAGAGACCGATGATCCGAGCGCAATTAGAATATAGTGTGCATTGCTAAATTTAATATGCCAAATAAGCAAATATAAATATTATTTTAAAAAAATATACTTCAATAATAATGTCTATAATGATTGTCGAGCTGACATAGCCTTAAAATTATAAATGGATGTAGACATTTATTTTAGTATGTGGGCTTCGCAGTTGACCAACAAAAATAAAATAAAAACTTGTCCTTCCCACTTTACAAGTTTAAAAAGATACATTCACATGAAAATTTTTAATGCTCGGCTGAAAAAATATTGCATTGATTTTTTTGAATCAATATCTTGTAAAATTTCACTGGACATGCAAGGCTGGTGATGAAGTTGAATAAGATATTTTTGTCCCTTATGGCCATTTTGTTGATTTTGATGGAGCTCAAGTATGAAGAAAATAATGTTTCAGCCTTTGATACGCATCCAACAACAATGGCAAGGATAAAATATATTAATAAATTTTAGATATTTAAGATATTATTTATTAAACAAAATAAGAGATAGAGGTATGAGAAATAAAGATAGAATGAGAAAGGAGGGAAAGAGAGACAAAAAAAAATTTGCATGTTTTTCAAAAGAGAATTTTTTTTTTTTTTTTTATCTTAAAAAGCATTTGAGTCATTTCATTATTGCCACATTAGGAGAGAAAATGACAGGATCTAATCCGCCTAGATCCTGCTTGCATGATTTAATATTTCTATTAAACCATTAAGCAGTCATGTAACTCCACCAGAAATTATTAAATAAAGAAATTATATAAAAAGGAACATTTTTTACTGTCAGAAATTTTATTAAAAATTTCAGCAGCATTTTGTCTGTTTTAGGAACATTCTCCAAATACATATAATTACAATTCATGCCAGAAAACACATTCCTATACATTATCAAGTCTAGCTGCATCATTTCCACACAGTAATCACACATCAGTAATTAACTTCAACATTTAAACAAATACATCATTTATATTTTTTCGTAGCTGGACTCAGTATAAAATATGAGCTGCCTACATACCTTTATTAATAGGGATCAAACTACATGTAGTTCTTAACGCATATTCAAACCAAATATGACACTTCTGGTACAATTGCTATTCAGAAGTCAACAACCATATAGAAACATTAGTTTATTTACGCATATACAAAATACGCACCAATATTCAAATTCTAACATAGTCAACTTGACAAATATATGCTCTAAATGACTACCAACCACATCAATAAATCCAAGATAAGCTCTAATAATTATCAAGAAGCTCAACCAAAGTAAAATGCATAAATAACAATATATACATCATACATTTCTCAGTAAATTTTAATCACTTTCAGTTTCATCAAAACTTTTCAAACCATTTAAAAGAGTAATAACCATGTATATAGAATATATCAGTGAAAAGCCACAAACGTATATATAAACTAATCATATATACCGGGCGTGTAATAACCATATATGAAGGACATTCCAGTGAAAAGCCACAAGACGTATATCTATGAACCCATCATATATATACGGGGTGGGTAAGCTAACCATTAAATCTCCAGTGAAAAGCCACAGCATATATGTAAACAAATCATCATATACAGAGCGAGTAATAACATTTTCTGTGAAAAACTATTGTCCCTTCATATATTTAAAAATGTATATATAATACCATAGCTTGGCGGCATAATTCATCGCCCAAGCAAACAATCTGGCGGCATAAACCATCGCCCAAATAACAACTTGGCGTCATAGTCCATCGCTCAAGTATAATCAATATTAACCTTCCTACTTGGCGGCATAAATCATCGCCCAAGTAGTCACCAACCATATCCAATATCAACCTCCCTACTTGGCGGTATACTCATCACCCAAGTAGTCACTAACCTTGTTAAACCCCTTATTTGGCGGCATACCCCATCGTCCAAGTAGTCATCAACCATAGATATCATTCATATCATTACATAAGAATAGCATGCCAACTCATTTCAAAATGTATTTGAAATATATAACATATAAACAAGGATGCTACCTCAATAAGATTATACACAAAATAGTCAAGTATTTGCCCAATTTAACTTATTTCAAAGCTAAAAACAACTTAAAACATTTCACACTCTAAAACCACACAGCAATTCACTTTACCCAACATATAAATCACAATTCCAAGTTACCTCCCATTGGCAACCAATTATAATTTCAAGAACAAGATCACTTTCACAAAAATCAAAAATCGAATATTTCCTAATTCAAACTCATAAAAATGAACACCATGCCAAATATTCTTTTCCAGGTGGTGGACGAGCTCACTGTTGCCAGATGTGGTCGGATTTCTGGTGAGAAGCTTTGGCCGCGTACGTACTGTAGAGGCACGGTTCTCGTCGAGGAAGAGGGGAGAGGGGAGAGAGGATTGGGGGCTTTTTTTTCTAGGTGTGATGCTAGCCTGCCGTCGCCGAAAAACGGAGAAATTCCCTTTGGAAGGTCCAACGGCACAATAACGAGAGAGAGTGAGTAGTGGGCAGAGGAAAGAAAAAGGGGAAGAGGTCGCCAGGGAGAAGAAGGAAGAGAAAATTTGATTAAATGGGACCTCTTCATTAAAAACCAAAATCCCCCTTAATTTCATTTGGCCACAACTCTTAAACCCTAACTCGGAATCAAGTGTACCACTAGTTTACGAACTCGTGTCGACGAGCTCTACGCTATGGTACTAAATTCAAAGCTAAAACATATCCACTCAAAAAGTCAATCATGGGCCCATTCATAGTCAAACTTGATCAAATTTAAAAAATTTAGTATTTTCGTAAAATGGGATGTTACAGAAAAAATATTAGATTACAATTAATTTTTAAAAGATATTTTTTAACTATATAAAATTTAGAAGTCTAATCTGAATTAGGCCAATGAATGTCTGTCAATAAAATTCTCCAAACATACTAATAATTGTTTACACCCTAAGCTAAAAGAGAAAGTGTTTACTAATACAAATGATATTTTTGAAATGTGAAATATAAATAAACCACATGTTTAAATGATATTTTTTTCTTCGTTTTAGGAGCTAGGCGTGCTCAATTAGTCCAAGCGTACTTCAATGGTGTAGACACAAGGGTATATATAAACCTGCTTGACAAAGAGGATAATTACTATTGGAATGCCTTAGATCGTATATATGCAATATTGCATTGGATAACAATTTTGACATGCCTCACATTGCGGCCATATATATATATATATTTATTCACCAACTCAATCGTACGGGCGCTTAGCAGGAAAGAAGGATAGAATTAGTGGGGTACCTTCTGCCCAAGGCCTCCCACATTATGAATAATAAGGTGCATGATCAAGTGTGAAAGCTTTTTTCTCCTTCTACGAAGCTAAAGGTAGATAAGGGTCCACCGGAAAAGGATCAAAGTCATAAAATATCACATTCCCAGGTTTATATATATATATATATGTTCAAAGTTTAAAAATTTATCATGGATTGGTTAATGATAAAAGAAAATTAAAAAAAATGAAACGAAAATAAATTTAGGATTATAAATAAAGTCAGGCTATAAACTTTAATAGTTGTAAACTTTTTTATTTTATTTTATATTATTTAGAATTGTTTAAAACTGTTTTAAACTAAAATGAAAAAAAAATATATATTTACAGTCCAACTCCATAAATTTTTTGAATGAAATTGATGGTAAGTGGATGATAAAGCCAAAGAAAAATCACATTTTGTTTTTTGGGTGAATTTTATAAGAAAAACATCTACTTTTACTTTTGGACAACTTTTTTATTTACTTGTGGATTTTTCCTTTACTGTCATATCTCATGATTGACAGTTGTTAAAATTTTGTAAACAATTTTATGCAAAGCAATATTAATATTGGTTTCATATTATAGCCGAAGCAAATATTGTTTAGTAGAATGAAAAAGAAAAAAGAATTATGCACAGTGACTTTTTAGTCATAACTTTTTTTTTCCTTAATTTTTATTTTTAATCCAACTGCGTTGAGCAAAAAAAAAAANNAAAAAAAAAAAAAAAAAAAAACAGGAAAGAGCTTATAAGCCTATCCTACGCCCAGTTTGTCCGATGCAACTCAGTCATCGCTTATCTGGTCCCACATAGAGAGGCCAAATAATGTTTCTCAGTTTGTCCAGTACTTTTGGAGTTTATTCAGTACATTATATTGTATTTGATTATATTGTACTAGATTGTATTGTAATATATTATATAATACATTTTATATTTTATGTGTAAAGATATATTACTGTATTGTATTTAACTATTTTATTAAAATTTTTAACTTTTAACTTAAATTTTAATTTGTAACTTTTATTAAAGCTTTTAATTTTTAATATTTAAATTTTTAATACTTATTATTGGTGAGTTCTAAAAATATTAAAAATAAATTAATAGCAAATGCGACTGAGAATGTAGATTTTATTTTTGCTCATTTATTTTTAAGCTTGGATAGCAAATATTCCAGACAAAAACAATGAAAATTATAAATATAATATAAAATGATGATATAAGATAATCTTTGTTTCTAATTTAAAAATTTTACCGTTTGGCTAGTAGAAAAAATAAAGCATAAAAAAATATTTAAATATTTGACAATGGATATGTCCCATGAAAAAAAAATGAAAATTTTAAAGCTCTTAAATGTATATTATTTAATACAGAAAAATTTTAATGTATTAAATAATACATAATATGTTATATTAAAATTTTTAAATGTATTATATAATTCTATACAAAGTAACAATCAAACATAATATTAATCAAAATTAATACAATATATTTTTATAATATAATTCAATACAAGCTGACTTTGGATTACTAAAATGTCTTCTTGAAAAAGGGAAGCAATAATAAAAGAAGAAAGGGAAGAATGAGCTAGAAAAAAAATATTTGAAAAAGCAATTTGCCAAAAAGATAATAAAAATTAAATAAAAGAAAATTTTAAAAATTTACGCGGTGTAGTAGATGGTCGGTTGCATGAAACCGGAAGCTCAAAGGGACTAATTATAAGTATTTATATTTCTTAGTCAAAATTTAATTTAATTTTTTCCGTAAGCTTTGGGTTGAGGAAGAGAGCAGCACAAGGTACGATCAACAGGGAGGGGCGATTGCATGACGTTTCTTAAAAGTATTGTTAAAAGGCACCAGCCTCACTGTGTGTTCTTAATGGAAACAAAGAGCAATGCAAAAAGGATGGAGCGACTGTGCAAAATTTTGGGATTTCAGGAATTTATCTGTATTGATGCTAATGGATCAGCTGGAGGATTCATTATAATGTGGAAGGAAGAGCTGACTCTGAAACAAAGATGGCAAACTAATAAAACTTTCTGCTGTGATGTTTTAAGTGAGAATGGAAATGTTGATTGGAGCTTGGTGGCTTGTTATGGAACACCGTATAGGGGTGAAAAAGATGCTTTCTGGCGTGAGCTAGAAGACAGGGTGGAAAATATTCAAAATCCGTGGCTGCTATTCGGTGATTTAAACGAAGTGGTGAGTGCTAATGAGAAGCTAGGGGGAAGAAACATATGGAATCGAAGGCTATTTTTGAAGGAATTTATGCAAGACTTAGGTGCGATTGATCTTGGTTACTGTGGTCGAAGGTTTACGTGGGAAAATGGTCAAGAAGGAAATGCGTCTATTAAAGAAAGAATTGACAGAGCTATAGTAAACAGGGAATGGATTAATTTGTTCCCTTCTGCTATTGTAGAGCACCTACGCAAAGAACATTCTGACCATTGTCCCATAATTATTCACACGGCTGGCAGAGAGAACAGAGGTATAAGACCTTTTAGGTTTTTAAAGGCATGGACTACTGAAAACTCTTGTAAACAGATAGTTCAGACTGCTTGGAATTTGGATCAAAAACGCAGACTGGCCAACCATAAAATGTGCCGTAGCCTTGAATTCACTACTACAGCATTGAAAAAATGGAATAAGGAGGTTTTTGAATTTGCCCAATTACACATAAACAGATTGGAAACAGAACTGGAGGATGCTCAGAGAGGAAGTAATGTGGATAGGAAAAAAGAAAAATTCTTAATGGAACAGCTAGACATCCACAGAAGCATATTGGAATCAATCTACAGACAGAAATCAAGGGATCTGTGGCTTCAAAATGGGGATCGAAATACAAAATTTTTCCACACTAGTTTGCTAATAAGAAGAAAGAGAAACAGGATTATTTTTGTCAAAGATGGGTTGGTAAGCTACACGAAGGAAAGGGATATAGCGGAATACTTTGTGCAGCAATTTGATGAGTTGTATGGAACATAGAGTCCTATTATACCGGTGGACCTGGATGGAGTGGGAGAAATGGTGGTTACGGAGGCAGATAATGAAGAGTTGTCTCATATCCCTGAGGAAGCCGAGATTAAAGAGGCTATCTGGAGCCTTCATCCTTTAAAAAGTCCGGGCCCTGATGGATACCCGGGGATCTTTTACCTAAAATTCTGGTGTATAATCAAGGAGAAGATAATTGAATTTGTGCAGGAGTGTTTCAGGAATAGAACAGTTTCAAGAAGGATTAACAAAAACTTTGTTGTGCTTATTCCAAAAGTGGAGAATCCAATAAACTTCAATCAATACAGACCGATCAGCCTTTGCAATTTCAATTATAAAATTGTGTCGAAGATTCTCACAAACCGATTAACTAATGTCCTTGATAGAATCATCTCTCCTCAACAAGGGGCTTTCGTCAAAGGCAGGTGGATAGCGGAGAACACAGTGGTGGCTCAGGAACTCATTCACAAGATCAGAAAGCACAAGGGAAAGAAAGGGTTGCTGCTCATGAAAGTGGACCTGAAGAAGGCCTATGATAGGCTTGAATGGGAGTTTATTGACAAAGTGTTAGGAGTGTGGGGATTTTCCTATAAGGTCCGAGAATTGATTCTAAGCTGTGTCAGTAGTGTGCAACTATCTCTATTAATCAATGGAAATGTGGCTGGTGAACTGAAGACCAGTAGGGGGCTAAGACAAGGGGATCCTTTGTCCCCTTATCTGTTTATTCTTTGTGCTGAAATACTAACTCAGTTGATTAATAAAAAAGAAGAGGAGGGCCATTTGCATGGCATCAGGATTGCTCAGAATGCCCAGGCTGTTTCCCACCTAATGTATGCAGACGATTTGATTCTTGCATGTAGAGCAGATACAAAAGATGTAGAAGGACTGAAGATTTGCTTTGACAAATATTGCTCTTGGTCTGGACAACTTCCAAATGTGGAGAAATCCTCAATTCTTTTCTCCAAGAACACGAGTAGAGAGGTGAAACGGGAAATTAGGGAGATCATGGGATACAAGGAAATGGGAGCGAGATCGATATACTTGGGAAATACATTTGTTTTTGGAAGGAATCGGACTAAGGAGTTCTCAAAACTGAAGGACCGAATTCAGTCCAGACTTGCTGGTTGGAACAGACAGCTTTTATCAAAAGCAGGAAAAATGGTGATGATCAAGACAGTAGCTCATACCATCCCAACTTATACCATGTCTACTTTCGAGCTTCCGAAAGGATTATGCAGAGAAATGGATGCTAGTCTTCGGAAATTCTGGTGGAGCTCAAACCAAGAAAAAGGAAGTGGTATGGCACTCAAAGCATGGACGGAAATTTGTAAGCCGAAAGACAAGGGAGGGCTTGGATTCCGTACTTTCAAAGAGATGAACACCGCGTTGCTAGCTAAACTAGCCTGGAAGGTTGCAAATGGGGATGATAATCTGTGGAGCCGACTATTACATGCAAGGTATCTCAAAGGAAAATCTTTTTTTAGCTATAATCTGAAAAAGGATGCTCTGCAGTGTGGCAAGGTATAATTCACGCAAGGAAGACTTTGAGACTGGGAGCTTGTTATAAACTTGGAGACGGTCTTAGCATTGACATATGGAAGGACCCTTGGGTGCCTTTGTTAGCTGATTTTCGTGCTCTACCAAAGGGGAATGCTGATGAATCCCAATGGAGAAAGGTGGCAGACTTGAAAGACGATTCGAGTCTTGGATGGAATTCAGAAACCATCAAAGACATTTTTTAGGAGCAAACAGCAGATGCAATTTTGAAATTGGAATGGCCTGAAGCCCACAGAGAGGATAGACTTTGCTGGTTGGGGGCAGGCACCGGATCTTTCTCAGTGGGGAATTGTTATCGGAAGAGTGTAAACTTAAGAGATGAAGACATTAGCAATGAATTTTGGTCGAAATTATGGAAGGCTGAACTTCATGATCGACTTAAAGTTTTTATATGGAGAATAGTGGCCAATGTTATCCCTACTAGGGAAATGTTGTCCCGGAGAATTAATGGAATTGATGTAGTTTGCCCACTTTGTGGGGGGGATACAGAAAGTAGTTTTCATATCTTCAAGGAGTGCTCTTTGGTTAAAACTTTGGCCTTTGCAAGCAAATGGAACTTTAGGATGGAAGCCATTAGAGTGGAGAATGTTCAAGAGCTTATGGAAGTTTGTGTGGATCCACCTATGTTGCTTCATGGTGGGAGGAAGAAGTTCACGACGGTCTACCTTGCTACTTTATTTTATTGCATTTGGAACATAAGAAACGGGAAGATACATGAAAAAGAGTTCATTTTCTTGAAGGAAGTAAAGCATTTGGAGTCTCTGACTGAGGAATTATTACAGAAATTGGGGGAGGAAACAAGTCTCAAAGAGGAGAAGAGAGAACAATGGCAGCCACCAGAAGAGGGATGGTGGAAAGCTAATGTTGATGCTGCATGGAGGGGGCAGAGGGCTAGCCTGGCTGTGGTGGTGAGAGACAGGAAAGGGAAAATTCAGTTGCTTGCCTCGAAAGTGTGTTGCTGTGACAATCCGTTTGATGCTGAGGTTAAGGTGATTGAATGGGCTTCGGGGTTGCTTGAAGAGAAAGGCTGGGGGAACATAATGTGGAACTCTGATGCACTAATGGTAATCAATGAAATTAAGGCTAGGAGCAGCCCAAATGACTGGAACACCCATAGAGATGTGGAGGATATCAGAAAGAGGTTTGAAAACAACACCTGGAGGATGGATTGGAAGGCAAGGACTTCAAATATTCTTGCTGACTTAGTTGCTAAAAATACTGTTATTTCTAATACCCCTTTGTTTTTTGATGATGTTAATTTAGAAGACATTTCCTTAGAGTTTTTGTGTTGTGCTGAAACTGATGTAAAAGGGGGAGTGAGTGCTTTGTAAGCCCCGTTTGGGGGACTTTCTTTTGGCTATTTATTTTGAATCTTCTGTGCCTCACCTGGTACATCTTTTATCAAAAAAAAAAAAAAAAAAACAGGGAGGGGCGATCCCAAATAAAATGTAAATATATTATTTAGTATTATACACAACGACAAAAATAGTATAAAACAATTTTTAATTAGAAATTTTTGTTTGGATGTTTATCAGTGGAATGGATAAACTGTCAGCTCATTTTTTTTTTAAAACTATTCATGCATACTATTTTACGATTTTTATTTCAATCATTTTACTTTTCAAATAAAAAAAATATATATCAAAAGAACCTTCTATCCTTTTACATTTTTTCCTCCCACCTACGACAACCATAGCTTTCTCACTTAAGCTAGAAAAAGTATATTTGAAAAAGTAATTTGCCAAAAAAATAATAAAAATTAAATAAAAGAAAATTTTTAAAAATTTAGGGGGTGTAATAAAGGGTCAATTGCATGAAACCGTTGAAAAAGACTAATTATGAGTATTTATATTTCTTAGTCAAAATTTAATTTAATTTTTTTATTTTTATTTTTTTCCGTGAGCTTGGGTTGAGTAAGAGAGCAACAGGGTACGATCAACCGGGAAGGGCCGAACCCCAAATGAAATATGTATATATTATTTAGTATTATATGCAACAACAAAAATAGTATAAAACAATTTTTAGTTAGAAATTTTTGTTTCGGTGCTTATCGGTGGAATGGATAAACTGTCAACGCTCATTTTTTTTTTTCTTTTTTAGCTATTCATGCATACGCCTTTATGATTTCTATTTTATTCATTTTATTTTTTAATTTAAAAAAATTCAAACGAACCTTAGAACATTTTTAATAAAAAATATTGATTGCTATATATGTGATATATAAATAGATATTATTTAAATCTATATAGTATAAATGTATNCTAGTAAAATCTAAGAGATTTTTACACCCAAATTTCTCTTACAAGTACATATATAAATTTACTATTTTTTTAGCTTTTTTTTTTAATAAAGTACTGTTTTTTTAGCTAGGAAAGTAAATTGATGTCTTTTTCATTCGTTGGAGAAAAAGTATAAAAGAAATGTTATTTAATTTGAAAAAATGTTAATTCAATTTAATATTAAAGTAAAAAAAATTATACGTTTAAAATTCAAAAATGAATTAAAAAAATCGAGCATAAAAAATAGTAAAAGTTATATATAAAAGAAATAACAATCCACTACTTTTTTTTTTTTTTTTGCTAACAACAATCCACTACTTAATAATTCAAGCTTTGAAATGTGATGATTCTAAGTTTCTAACTCTTATTAAAATTGTGCTTCCCAAGAAGCCCTCCCTCAGACCTGGTAGGTAAGCTGTAGCTGTTCATGATTTATTTTATTTTTTATTCGTAGGTCCATTTCCAGTAAAGTAAATAATATATATATATATATATATTTTTTTTTTGTTAAAAAGTAAATAATAGGTTCGATAAATGAAAAATGTATGAAGCGTGTGGGCTCTATGATTACGGTGGATTTGTTTGTGACTAGAAGTTTATCATGTGAACTGTGGAAGCTTTTTTTTTCAACCCTTTGTTTTTATACCTTTCTATCAAAAAAAGGAAAAAAAAAAAAAACTCTTTGTTTTTGTTCCCAAAATCAAGAACAAATGATGATGGTGAAAATAATATTTATGAATTTCTAGTAACTAGACCATGCCAGTTAGTAGATTTGGTTTTGTTTAGGTTCAAGCTTTTTTTGCATTATCTAATCGGCTCAGCTGTTAGGTCCAGGGTGGTCTCTAATTATAGGTCTTAGGGTTTAGCTTTAAATGCTGAAGAAAAAACCTCTTTCAGTTTCATAAGGTAGATCAGTAGATCAAATACAGGAAGAAACAGAGATTATTTCATGCACGCCGAGAGAGTTAGTCACTCATTCATATGCTAACGTATTTATCAAATTTATTTATTAAATAATATATATTCAAATATTTTTAATTAATATATTTATATTATTAAATATATATCAGGGAATTTTTTAAATAAAAATAAATATTAGTATATTATTTTCTATATAATTTAGTAAATAAAATTAATAAANATGTTAGGGAGTTGTGTTTCACACAGTGCATGGTTCGCATTATGTTATTGCAAATGTGAACCCCACCTTTAGTCATAGCATCCAGCTCTACGTTAGAGCAATGTGTTTTACCAAAAGGCGGGGGTTCATTACACTAAGGGTGTGAACCCCACCTTTAGAATTCGAACTCTGCCCATCGTAAGGGTGCGATTTTTAACGAAAGAGTGAGATTCATCACATTAAAAAAGGTGTGAAACTCACCTTTCTATGATAGGGTTTAACCAAATATTTTTCTGAATGTCGTTTTTATGTGATAAGGTATTCCAAAGGTTCAGAAGCGTCTATTGAATAACTCAAAGCCAAGATTTCATCATACAATCAGACTTCCTCACCATTAAAAGCATAAAGAGCAAGCTTATGGTAGAGTAGATGTAGGAGTTTAAAAAGAATTGCTTTAGCCATTTCCTCAATATGTAGAAGGTTTTGCACCAAGGCAAGCTAATTCAACTCCTAGGATTGAGTTTGGTGGAGTGCGATGACAAAGAGGTCATGGAGTTTAACTTCAATGGAACATGTGCGCGGTTCACCAAATGAGATTTTGCAATAGTGATGGGGTTGACATTCAGCCGAGATGACGACGAGAACAGTGTAAACATCGTGGTTTGAGCTATAAAGGAAAATAATATCTTGGTCCAAATCATGACAACTCGAACACGACCTCGATCGATAAAGATGAGCTCATACTTTTTTTTTAAAGGGGTCACCACAATAAAGACAAATATGCAATCGAAATGGCTTTATTGCAAAAGTAACACTGATACGAGGTTTCTAGATTTGTTGAGGATTTGGACAAGTTTAACAACTACCTATGTGCGATGTATAATTGTGGCTTGACTTAATTCCCTATTCTTGAAGCCACCTGAATTGAGAAATACATCCGACACTTCGACCTTAAAGGCTTCCCCTAAGCTTTTTAGTACCTAATCTTAATTGATCAATGCATTTTAATCTTTAATTACATATATAATTATGTATATAATTAATGTTTGATTGTTGTTGTAGGTGTGGGCTTACTTTTATATTCCTAAGATACACGAGGAAGGCTTCGCAATAAGTAAGGATGACCATCCTAGTAGACGGCTAAGCCCAGATATTAATTGTCACCCAAAACCCTTTAGTGTTAGACATCACACTCTGCAACGAGTAATTAAGTAGAGGATGAAGTCGGTGAAGATTGTGGTCACTCTGATGGCCATTTTGGTGACTCTGCTGGAGATGATGTACAAGGGAAATAATGTGCTAGCCTTGGATACGCATTCCAAAACTATGATCATTTTTTGTGTTAACTTTGTTATCAATGGCATTTCGTCCATAGCACCAGCACATAAAGCTAATGATGCAATTATGTGTAAAACTAGACTCTTTTCTAGTAGCCTTTCCTAGACTATGCTTTTATTTATCCTTTTTCCTCATCTTGGACTGTTCATTCTAGTCTGGTCATTTGTCTGCTTCCTCAAGGTTGTTTTTAAGCACTCTATCCATTGCTACTCTATGATATTCTTCTGGTCATTCGCATTTTGAGCAAAGGAATGCCCCGCCGTCATCGCAGCATAGCCACCCAACAAAGCCGGCTTCCGGTTTAAGAATCGATATATATTTGCCAATAGAAAGTATTTTTGTTAATTGGCTGTTGAATTTGGTTAATGATGATATATTGTTAGGCTTGATTTATGTAAATCTATAAACATGTTACACCAACTTTTCAACATAACTAAAAAATGGCTCCGTTTTTCTTAATTGATGCTTGCAGTATTTGGTCGTTTGCTATCAGAAATAAAATCTTTGTTTTTTGTGCAACAAGTGTCATTTTCTTTTCTTAATTGATGCTTTTCAGCTTTTCATTTTTATCCTATATTAGATGTGTTAAGCAGTGTGAACAAGATTATCTTTGTGCCCATTTTCGGCAAGGCCATTGTCCCCTTCTCACTTCATCTTTTGCCTCCTATTTTCTATTTTAATTTGCTCATCTTTGGAAATGTCAATTATACCCGCGCCTTTGGGATGCAACATGTATGGAAATTAAGTATGACCTCGAGGTCTGGCGGACTGATAATCCAAGTGTTAGCAGCATGACCTAGTCGTACTATTATTTATCACCACTACACCAAAATCGTGAATAGACGACACCAAATGAGAGACTTAAAAAAGAAAAATTGCATTGCAAAATATTAATTCGCGACACAAAAACGTCACCAAAATGTTTCGTCAGTGGCGCGAAAAAGATTCGACAAGTGTCGCAAAAATTTACGCGCCAAATACATTTCGCCACACCCATTCAAAGAGTGTCGTGAACAATCTATGCGCCATACACATTCAACGACACCCATTGGACAAGTGTCGCGAAAATTTGCGCGTCCAATACATTCGGCGACACATATTCTGTATATATCACTAAAACCTATATATATATATACTCTTATATAGTTATATATATATATTTCATTTACTATATATAATATAAATTATAAAATACATATATAGAAATATAGAATTATATGTATGTGTAATAATATATAAAATATAAGTTATATATATAGAATTAAGATATATAATTTTATATCATATAAATTATAAGATCTGCATGTATATAAATATATCTTTTATCATATATTACATCATATAAGATTAGAATACAATATTTATATGATATATGTTTATATATATGAATTGCTACAATATATCAATTTTAAAACTCAATTAAGATTAAGTCTATAAATATGATATCATATAATCAATTTAGCAATTAATGATTTATATGATATATATTTATAATTTTAAAAGCTAGTACATAAATTTTAAAACTCAATTGCTAGCATACATAATAATAATAAAATATATATTTTAAATATAGAATTATTAATGTTTAAATTTTAGAATATAAATTAAAAAAATATATAAATAAATATATAAATTGGTGACGGATTGCATCGCTAAAACTACTTTTAACGATTCCATGTGTCGCCATTACTAAATGAATTGGCAATGCTTCGCGTCGCTAAAACCTATTTATATATATATTTATATAGTTATATATTTGAAATAATTTTCAATTCTTTTATTTAAAATTTATTTATTAATTTAAATTAATTTGTTAAGACAATTTAAATTATTAATTTAGTAAGCTATATTAATTTTTTAGTTTTAAAAAAATAATTTTTTTGATAACTTTTAATTAAAATAAAGAAACAATTTTTTTTTACATTAATTAATATTTTTCAAAATAATTATTTTTAACTTTTTAAATTAATTTAGCCTACTAAATTGAATAATTTAAGTTAGTTTAAAAATTATTTTTTAATTAAAATTTATCATTTCTTTACTTTTTTACTTTAATTAAAATTTATCAAAACAATTATTTTTTTGATCTCTAACTGCAATTCAATTGAGATATTAGCGATGGTTATTAATGATCGTTATTAAATTTCTTTAGTCTTTCATTTCTTCTAACAATTTTTCTTTGCACTTTTAACTGGATAAGCATACGTGCATCTGCAAGGTTCTCTGTTGGGTGGGGGTGGCTGGGGAATATGGAGATTAGTGTCTTCAATTTTCATTTATGTGTTGTACATTTATTTGTTGACTCTTGAGAGTCAGGTGCTATTTAAAGCTAGTTGTGTGAGAGATGCATTTAATTTGCTCACACACAGATAACACACATTTTTTACTAATTTTCTCTGGCTTTTGGGGGTCATGAATTATCACCAAGCTTTTACTAGAAATGTAGCCGAGTTCATTTGGGAATTTTTTAAGTGTAAAGTGTTTACATTTAATGGAAGCTTTCTTTTGCAATCTGTGTCAAGTTAAATTTAGGCTCAATATGATTGCGCATTTGTTCTAAAAGTTCTACAGAATGACATTTACTTTTGGGAAAGTCATTCTAGCATTATGACTGTTAAAAAAGGGAAAGCGATAGAATGGAAAAGGGGAGAGAGGGTGAGGAGTGACATTTAATGCACAATGTAGTGTTGCCCTGGCTTTTGATTTCAAAAATTATAATGGTATTAGAGTATTGGAATAAGTCAGATAGTATAAATAGCAATGCTTATAGGTAACTTCAAGTAATGACACATGTAAACTCATTATTGGTAACTTTCTTAGTTAGTTATCATTAGTTTGGTAAATTCTGTTATAACAGAATTTCCCTCTCTTTCTTTTGTATTTAACTCTTTAGTATAAATACAAATTGTAATTGCTGTTTTATAATTAATGAAATCATTTTCACACAAATACAGTTTCTCTCTATCTCTCTCTCTCTGATCTTTCACGTTGAAGTGGAAGCTTAGAACTTAAGCAACTCAGCCATGGCAGTTTTGACATGGTATCAGAGCAGGTTAGAAATTACTGCCGTAGCTGAATTTTGATTTGATTCCGCAATTAGTTTCTGTTTGTAATTGCTAGTTATAGATTCGTTTTCTTACTTTGCGAAAGTAGATCGATCTGTTCTAGTTTTCATTTGTTTCTACTTGTTCGATCATTAAATCTGTTTTTGATTGAAAATTGTTGCAATTAGTTTCTCTTAAACAAGTTTACGTAAATTTCATACGAAATTTATTGTTTTTCAATGGCTGAGACTGATGTTTCTTCGATGCCTGAGAGTGAGAGTCAAAGAAGAAACTCAAGTCAGGAAGTAGTTGTAATAGACTCAACACATGAGTTGTTTCTCCATCATGGAGACTCGCCGGGGATAAGATTGGTTACTAAAGTCCTGGAGGGAGAGAACTATGGTCATTGGAGTCGCTGGGTGATGATATCGTTAAGGGCTAAGAACAAGATAGGGTTCATAAATGGAAGCTGCAAGATTCCAGAACCATATTCATCTTTGAGATCATACTGGGACATATGCAACATCATGGTCATCTCCTGGTTAATCCATGCTGTTTCAAATGAAATAGCTGAAAGTATAGTATACTGCTCAACTGCTCAGGATATTTGGAAAGAATTGGAACATAGATTTGGAAGGCCTAATGTTGTGAAGGTTTACCAAGTTCAAAGAGACTTGAGCTCTTTAAATCAAGGAAATCTAGGAATAACAAGCTATTTCACCAAGGCTAAAGGACTTTGGGATGAATACTCATCCTTGACTGAACTTCCACAATGCACATGTGGTTCCGCACAAGCTTTCAGAGAATTGATGCAGAGGCAACATATTACGCAATTTTTGATGGGGTTAAATGAATCCTACAATGCAATAAGGAGAAATATACTAATGATGCATTCTTTACCGAGCATGAACCAAGTATATAACATAATTTTGCAAGAAGAAAAACAAAGGATGATTTACCATCCCACGGCTATTGTAAATGATTATGCAGCTCTTGTGAGTCAGCATGATAGTGCAACCTTGTCTTCACAGTATAAGAATTCAGGTTCTAATGCCAGTCATCAAAGAAACTACTCAAAGACTAATCAGAACATTAAAAGGAATGTGAAATGCTCACATTGCAAAATTTTGGGCCATCTTTCTGAAACATGTTACAAGTTACATGGTTATCCCCTAGGCTACAAATTCAATAAGGGCAAAAGAGGAGCTGCTAATCTGGCACAAGGTTTTTCACAACAAGGTGGAAATGAAACAGACAATACTCATCCACCAGGACTTACTATGGATCATTACAACCATCTGGTGGCTTTGTTGAACAAAAACAACATTGAAGTTTCAGAAAACAAAGCAGGAGGAATTGCAGCCAATGCCTTCTTGGCAGGTAAAACCTTCTGTCTCTTTTCTAATGGTATTAACCTCAATTGGATAGTGGATAGTGGAGCTACTAATCATATAAGTCCAAATTTAAGCCTATTTTATTTTTATAAACCTGTCCTTGAACCTAATTTTATTACCATGCCTAATGGAAGACAAGCCAAAATTATGCACATAGGCACAGTGAAATTAAATTCACAAATGACCCTAAAAAATGTCCTTCACATCCCTGACTTTCATTTCAATCTTTTTTCAGTGCACAAATTATGCAGTGATTTGTCTTGTCAAGTAACTTTTACACCTAATTGTTCATTGATCCAAGACCTTTCAATGAACAAGGTCACACTTCTTGGTAAATGACAGGAGGCTTGTATCTTGTTGTTAACAAAACCTGTAAAGACCAATGTGGTGGTTCTTCTAGTTTGTCTACTATTGATTCTAGTTCTACTAAAAATGTACCTATTGCTTTACATTCAGACAATAAACAGCTTTCCATTCAAGATATTTGGCATTATAGACTAGGTCATTTACCTTTTGAGTCTATGAAATCATTTCTTGATTTTTCTTGTAATTTTAAACTCAATTCTGTATGTCAAATCTGTCCTAGAGCTCGATTACACAGAAAGTCATTTCCTAATAGCAAAAGTCTCATTTCTCACATTTTTGAACTTTTGCACATTGATATTTGGGGTCCTTTTCATCAAACTAGCTATAATGGATATAAATTTGTCCTTACCATTGTAGATGATTATTCTAGAGCCACTTGGACTCATTTTATTTCTCACAAAACTAATGCAATTTCTATTCTAAAAGCTTTTGTTACCTATGTCAAAGTTCATTTTCAAGTTCATGTTAAAATCATTAAGAAGTGATAATGCTCTTGAATTTTTTGATTCTTCAGCTAAAACTTTTTATGCTGAAAATGGCATTATTCACCAAACATCTTGTGTAGAAACACCACAACAAAATGGTGTAGTTGAAAGGAAACATAAGTATTTGTTAGAAACTGCAAGAGCTTTGTTTTTTCAATCTAAAATTCCTGTTTCATATTGGAATGAATGCATCTTGACTGCCACCTATTTGATAAACCGATTTCCTTCTACTATCTTGCAAAACAAAACTCCTTATGAAATCTTATTTCATCACAAACCTTCCTATTCCCATCTTTAAGCATTTGGTTGTCTTTGTTTCATTTCTACTTTAAGGAGACAAAGAAACAAGTTTCAAAGCCGAGCTCACCCCTCTGTTTTTCTTGGCTATGCTTATAATCAAAAAGCATATAAAGTTCTTGATTTAGACACTTACAAAGTTATCATTTCCAGAGATGTCACTTTTCATGAGAATTGTTTCCCTTTTCATAATATATCTCCTCCTTTGATAAACTCAACTTTGCCTTATCCTGTTTCAGACTTTACATCTTTTCAATTTCCTTATGAATTTCCATTTCTCTCAATCTCTCTCTCTCTCTGATCTTTCACGTTGAAGTGGAAGCTTAGAACTTAAGCAACTCAGCCATGGTAGTTTTGACATAGAGCTTTGGGGTTGAGGAATGTTTGTTCCAAATGGCTTCCAAAAATAATGCTGTATTAATTCTTAAGAGATTACTAGAAAGTACTACTTGATATGAATTCTAACTGCTTCACTCAATTTAAGAGTATATATCTTAAATGGCTCGTATTCTTTTTATTTATTTTAAATTGTATGATATGTTAGAATCACCTGTACTGGTTAGTACTCGTTTTATATTTTATAAGTGTACATTATAATATACTACTTCGGATGTAAGATGTATTTAAAAATTGTTACTTTAAATCAAATAAAAATGCATATGCAGGGAATTGCAAACAATGTTCAACTTTTGTGGTTAATGAGATTTGTCAACAATGATAATGATATTATTTTGACCTAATTTCATCTGATTTTTACTTTTCTGAACATGGGCGAAACTTTATGTACCAAGTTTTCTGTAATTTTTACCATGAAAATTCAGTGGAAATGATGTATTTGAATACACTGAACTTACTTATAAGTTGTAGTTTTAAATCGATAGTTTGTAGATTAAGGATTGATGACTGATCTGGCATATTTGGTGCCAACTATCTTGGGTTTGAAAAATAAACCTCACAAAATTTTGGATGTAATTTAAATGACGCTAATGGTTGCCTTTCTTTCCTCTAGTTAGTGATCATTACCAACCGCTAGATGTAAGGAGATATTGCAATAAGTTAGTAGCCGTCAAAATTTGGTCAAGCAGCCAAGTCAATTGGTATATCAATTTATAGAACTTAGTAAACCAATTTGTGAGTATTAAGATCGTAAACTCACCCATCGTCAGTGTTATTACATTAGAACTCCTCTATATGATTATAGGATGAAATCTGAATTATAAGACTGCAAAAGGTAGAGTTACTTTTTCTTTTTCTTTTTTCGCTGGTTTCTTAAAAAGCTAGATATTTGGTTGGGGACCAATCCAGTGGCTTGCCTTTTGAGCTCTAGCTTCAATTCAATTGTGATATTAGCGATGGTTATTAGTGATCATAGTTAGATTTCTGTATTGTTACATTTCTTTTAACAATTTATCTTGGCACTTTTAACTGGATAAGCATACGTGCATCTGCAGGGTTCTTTGTGTTTGATAGTAATTTATTTAATATCGGGTAACTTTGAGAGCTAATACATGCTCGTACATGCATACATAACTTCAACTCAATACTAATCTGAGTTAAATCTTGGTTTTCGAAAATTTCACATTTGTTTATGATATGAATTTGCTAGTTCAGTTGGGTTAGTATTTTGTTGTGTGCGTCCATTTGAGAGCAATTTTTTCTTTTCTTATGTACACATGTATGTTGGTATATGAGAATAAAATTGCAGTTGCCATTCCATGTGATGGTATGTGGGGGCCTATGTTGCTTGGACTCCGGTGTAGTGTCTGGTGCAGGTATGAGTCCAAGTGTCGAATCTGTCTATTTCTTAGATTTTTTCCACATATTCTGAGTGTCCAATAACCATACTCTCGTTGGTGTCCAAGTCATGGGTACGGTGGGATAGAGTACAGAGGCTGAGTAACGTTGGGTGGGGTTTTTGTGTTTTTTTTTTGGGGGGGGGGGGGGGGGGGGGGGGGGG
>QANX01007451.1:27836-50948 GCA_003254975.1 Ochetophila trinervis
GGGAAAGTCATTCCAGTATGGCAGTGTTATGAATGTTATAAAAGGGAAAGCGATAGAATGGAAAAGGGGAGGGAGGGTGAGGAGTGACATTTAATGTACAATGTAGTGTCTCCCTGGCTTTTGATTTCTAAAAATTATAGGGGTAATAGAGCTTTGGGGCTGAGGAATGTTTGTTTCAAATGGCTTCCAAAAATAATGCTGCATTAATTTTTAAGAGATTACTAGAAAGTACTACCTTCTTGGAGGGAGAATTTTGTACTTATTTGAATTTGAGTTGGATAGGGTTATATTGTCACCTTTGTGATGTTTGTAGAATTTAATGTTGTTAGTTTTAGTTGCAAACATTTTCGAGTTCACTTGGGAGATCATTTATGATCCATTGTTATATACTGAAAGGCAGCTTTAATTGCATATGCGAACTGATCTTTTAACAAATTCATTTATATATTTATTTGCTGATCAAGAATTGATTTTGAACTCGATTATTTACTAGAATATTTGGCAGACAATGGTATTCAAAGATTTGTCTTGATCTGATTTCATACGGTTACTTTAGGGTATTTTCTTGCTTATGTATATTTTGCTTATTAGTTATTGCTATACCAACTTAGTTACTGTGACAAAGAAGGATAAATTGAATTTCTCTAGTAGGCATGAGTCTCTTTTTGACTTTTTTCAAAAAGAGCTATTAGTAACATGTGTGTTATGGTGTGCTATTATTAGCTATTAGTAACATGTGTGTTATAAAGCTTATCCAACCTTATCCAACTTTATCTAGATATGGGTGGAATTGTCAAAGCTTATCTAGATAAGGATAAGCATGAAACTTATGGATAAGACTTTGAATCCAATTTGTACAAGTAACATAGATATTTATGTGGAGAATTCTAGAAACCTAATCTCCACCGTAGGATTGAAGCGTTTATAGCCGTAGGATTGTTTTGTAATTGCCTATAAATAGATAGGGGTCGTTGAGATAAAAAAGAAGAAGAAAAGAGAGCAATTGCTCATTGTGAGAAAAAGTTAAGTGTTGTAACACTTTGTTTTTATTGTGAGAAGGAAAAACTATTGTAATAGTTTTGTGTGTGAGATTGTTCTTGTATCAAATTTTATTATCAATATATTTAGTGATTCAATTTCTATTTTGTGAGCCCATCAAGCTTCCAACAGTAATGTAAATAAGTTTGGATCACTATGATTTTAATTTTGGAATTTTTATGCAGATTTCAGAGAGTGCAGCCTATCGTAGTTGACCCAGCTATATACCTAGCCAGGAGGAGCCAAATTTTTCATGCTAGAGAAAAGTGGAAAACACCTTATGATTTTAAAATTTTCACAATCTACTCTTTCTTTATTATACTTTCTATCAAATTGTAGTTTTCTGAGATTTTACATTAATAGGAAATATTGTACTCTTTTAACTTTTTTTAGTTTGCAGGTTCACAATGGGTTGTACTGAGCCGACCATTTCTAGAATTTTGCATACTTGGTTGGGATAACCTACCTAGGACCCTGCTTATGTATTTCATAAACGTAGTTTTGTCTCAAGAAGGATATTTTCATTCCGTTATATGCAATTCACCAGAGTTTAAGAACACGATAATAAACAGAGATTTGAGATATATGATATGGGACAATCCCCCAGGGATGAGGCTCACTTCTTAAATACTTTTGATTATGATCAAATGGCCCAAAGTGGAGCTGCATTTGCAAGACAATTCAAGAACGATGATCCCGTGCAGTCTTTACATCTGACCCGTCGATTAGTTTGCGAGACTGTCATCAATTAAGATGCATATTTTTTGGCTGTTAAAGCGTAATTTTTGGCAGTTGCTCTACCCACAGGTGCTTCAACGATTGTGTATAGAGTGGAAAAGTAAAGGGAGTGAATTCACTTGAGATTTTGGGCTCAAATGTAAGAAAGGGGGGCAATTATTCATTGTAGAGCCACCAACAGCCTTTGGATAAAGAGAGGGTCTTCCTCTTCGTGTTGCCCATTTGCTTTCATGCTGTTGTATTTCCTACGTGTTTTTGGGATTATGTAGTCCACTGTTGGAATACTTTATTAGTGTAACGTCATTCTTTCTATTATGATGCCTACTGCTAACCATCTCATAGACACTGTATGTATCTCTCTGTCTCTCTTTCTCATATATATACGCAGGGTAAAATTTAAAAACGTTTTTGTTTTAAAAAAAGAAAATTAAATTAAATAAACTAAAAATTACTAAATGTATTTCTATTTTTTGTTTAAAAAAAATTAAAAACAAAAACTGAAAATAAAAAATGAACATGTTACCTAAATGACACTTTAACAATCAGGTCGGACATATAGAGAGAGGATGATAAACTGATGGGCATTTAGGAGGCTGTTTGTTTCATATGGTGGTGGACTGGTTACTCATTAATGGCGGCTGTGTTCTAAAGCCTTATCGGAAGCGGTTTTTTTTTTTTTGGGTGAATTCAAGCTCCTTCCTCTCTAAAGATAGGCATGTAAAAAAACACCTCAGGCGTTTCCTGATGTGGAGAGTTCAACCCAAAAAGTAAGTAAATTTAAACAGTTAAATAGAAGCTTTTTTTATTTTTATTTTTAGCTGAAAAAATAAAATGCAATTAAGTTCCTTATTATAATAAGGGAACTAATTTTGAGAAGTTCAATTTTATATTTGATACATATAATAAATGTTTTATTTTTAATTAATCAAATATAGTAATAATAATATTTATAATACATAAATACTTTTATGTATACTTTTGTATAAAAATAAATGTACTGTATCAATAATTTAGTAATCTAAAAAAGTATTGAAATTAAATATTAATTTAAAATTTTTAGACTTTCAATATATAACAAGCTGAGCTGGTTGTAAACTTTAATTCGATCATATGAATAGGAAAGTTAATCTTAAGAAGAGATTTTCAAATTTTGGGAGCTTAATCATTTTTGAAATTATGATAGCCAAGTTTAAAAATTTTAATACTCGATTCGGTTCGTATAAAACCCTACCTTTAGCTGCAAGAGATAGAAATAAAACTAAGAAGGTTGTGGTCATAAGAAGGGAGAGAAGAGAAGAATAAATTATTTGAATTTTTCTCATGTGCTCCCAGAAGTAAGCACTGACTTGGTATTGTCGTCTTTGATTTCAAACCATATTAACTAGACACTATGTGACTTTGAGAGCTTTCGAGTGTCTTGAAATCATAAGCAAAGCAACAACCAAGCCAAGTGTTTTTCGGAAGTATTAGAAATCTGAAAAAATAATTTTATATGCAATTGTTATATGGATGATATGATATAGTAAATTATTTCATCATCGATTGCTTAACAATATTTATGTATAGGTTTTTTATGTTTTATTTTATCATTGTGTAACGTATATGCGTTTAATTATGGTTTGTTGAGTTTATGTTGTATTATCATTTATGTACATAATGATACAAATGACATATCATAACCATTACATATTATATATAAGTTAAATATACTTTAATATCTTTTATTATTCAATTTGTTTAAATTGAAATTTTTAGAATTAATTTAAAGACTTCAATATCTTGAATTTTTTTTAAAGTTACAATTTAATCCAATTGGATTAGTTTTAACAGCTTTTGTCAAAATTGAGTAACATGCAGCACACGTTAGTCATTAAAATCTAATTTATTAATTTTTGCAAATTTATTAAAATTGAAAAAAAAGAAAAAAAACTAACCAATATTTTGAGATTTGATGACAAACATTGATTTAGCAGTTGAAAATTCAGACTACCAGTTCTCCTAAATATATAATTTGCTAATCAATAATTACTGCGGAGAACTGATAGTCTGACTTATAAAGAGTTGCATGCAATGCATATGATTTCAATTTGTTAGAATTTGTTATATTTAACTCAATTGGAATACATTGTAATTTAAAAAAAAAAGATATTAAAATGTTTAAAGTAGTTCTAAAAATTTCAATTTGAACAAATTGAATAATGGAGAGTACGTATTTATCCCTAATATATATTTTCTAGCTCTACCTAGTTCAGCCAATAAATGGCTGCCATGTCATTTTTAAAAATTAATAAAATTATAATAGAACTAATTAGCCATTTAATTTGAAAAAAAAATAATTGCAGCCATTTTATTGGCTGGACGGCGACAGGCAAAGGATCAAAAGACAATACAGATGATCCACGCTTAGATGGAGAGTTTCGGTTCGGAACTAGGTTCTCAAGATGGTCGTGACTTGGTTCGGTTGTAGACTATGCCTGCAGCAGCATGCTCCGAAACCAAGCAAAACAACATCCTCAATTTGCAAAAGTTAACAATTTCATTGATTTTTTCGAATCAATATCTTGTAAAACTTCCAAAACTGAGCAAGGATAGTAGGTTGAGGATGTACTTGAAAAATATATTATTATCTCTTGAGGCCATTTAATTGTGTTTGCTGGAGTTTAAGAATCAAGGAAACAATGTTTCAGTGTTTGATTATATAAGGTTAATCTTGAAACATATATAGACGCATTGATTTATGTGAGAGGTCTGATTAGTAGTGCTATATGCACATATGTTGTTTATGTTTATGAGGAACAAGTAAACTTTAATACATTAAGTTGGTAGGTAAACAATTATATGATATGAAAAGTTATGGCTTGGCATAGTGCAAGTAGGAAAATTTTATTATTACCAAAAAAAAAAAAGGTAAGAAACTTTTACTGAGAAGGTAACTAAGTTTCCAAAACTGAGACATTTTGAATGTGCTTTTGATCTTTTTAAGTATTTTTATGTACAAATAAGATTTTAGCCAATGATTATTGCCTGGAATTTTATTGAATTATCATACACTCATTAATGTGCATAATTATATGGTGCTTCTAGGTAATGAATTGAAGCCAGTAATAATAAAGATGGTTAGGATAGTTAAATATGCTTGATGCCTACATGTTTCACGGTCTTGCTAACCAGAAAAATAGGAGTTGAAGAGCTTGTGGATTTTGAAGATTTATCAATAACATCACGTTTATAAGTGATTAAGTTGTTTGAATATATATATATATATATATATTACATGATAACTGAAATATGAATAAGAAGAATGATAATTATTACATGTTTAATTATAAAGCTAAAATATTCTGATAAAAGAAATTCAAATTAACAAATAGAAAAGTGTAGGTAATGGAAGAAGACGAAGGCATGTGCTATCAGGTCATAGTACCTAATTGTGTGGCATTCTGACACTACAAAAAAAAAAGGCTTTTTGTGACTTTTTTTTTGTGACGATCACTTAACCGTCACATAAATAAGGCCTATAGTGACGATAGAATATGGATCGTCACATATTGTATACTAAATGTGACAAATTTTACATCGTCACAAGGCACTGTTATTAATTATCATAAATTTTTTTGCGCCAATTTTTTTTTTTGAATTTTTTTATTTCATCTGTGACAGAGACAATGAAATAATGTCACAGATGCATTAAAAAAAAAGTAATAAAAAATTCATTATGATTTTGTGACAGCATTTATTCAGTCACATTTGAATATATTTTTAATTATAACAGTTACTCTGTCACATATACACGTAAATTTAAATAGGGCATAAAAAATTTGACCGGAAAAATTAGGAGGAAAATTTCCCACCCATATATGTTGAATTAACTGTGAAAGAATGGGATAGTCAGTCCCAATTGCCATGCCTATTTACCAAAACTAAATTTTCAATTTTCCCTAAAAATGTATAACTGCCGTGTGTCATACGTCATGGCATTTTTGTAAATTGTTCTTAAGTCCAAAACGACGTCGTTTCACTAAAGAGTTAGGTGTCTTCAGTCATTAATGCTAAACGATGCGTCTTCTAGGTTGTGCCTCTTTGCCTCCCCATGTTCGTCACTTCGAACAGGTATATCACAATTTGGCCTCTGGGTTACCGGAAGCGACAACACACACAGGATCGTGAAAGCGGCTTCAATCACAGCGGCTGCTGTGCAGACTACAAAATGCAATCGTCCATTCTCCCCTTTCGATCTTCATCCCTCCATTCGCAGGTACGGTTCACATACATTTTTCCGTTTTTGGGATTTTAGGGATTGTGAAATCCCTTTTGGTTGCACTTGGTATCGATTTCGGCATAAACTTTAAGTTTTCGCTGCATTACAACTTCACTGATGTATGTTGCATATAAATTTGCTCCACCCATATTCACACTCCTCGGTTCTAAATAATATCATTCTGCGTTTAGGGTTTTTTTTTTTTTTTTCAGTATATGCGTTCTTCAATGTGGACGGTTTCATTCATGGTTTTAAACTTTTCTATGATGTTCAGTAACGAAAAAAAGGTTGGTGTATGACTAAATGCCATTGTCGCTATCTTGTCCTCTATAGAAAGAAAATATTCTTCCCGTAGACTAGAGCAACAAAATCGCTTCTAATTTGTCGAAGTCTTATTCATCTAGAGGCACGGTGCATCACTTCAACTATGATATTATTAACATAAATGGTTGTCACATTCCAAATAGCAAAGCCTTTGACTGTACAATAAAAAAAATACATGGTGACAGCTCACCATTTAGAAGTCTGCAATATAGGAATTAAGCTAGTGGTTAATCTGATGATGACAGAGATTACTTCGAATTCTGGAAGAAATATAGCAAAGTTTGTTATCATTATACTATCTTTCATAATATAGGAAAAAATCCTTTTTCTTGTAGTGGATACAGTAAGTACTCTGAGCTTTTCTGCATAATATTTTTAACATTCCTTTTCTTGTACATGTGTATTAGAAGGGGTTTGTGAATAATAGTTATGTATATTTATTGCACTCTACTGTTTTAATTTATGGTTGTTTGCTTGCACTGTATTAACTATATGATGGAGATTCTAAACTGGAAAACAGGTCACCTGAGTGACATAAAGATCTAGATTCATCTAGTCCCCCTATAGTAAGGCATGTTAGAGATATTTTGGGTGAGAACACTACCTCTTCGCATAAGTGAGCCTCCAAAACCTGGTGGCAGGACTACTGATGGTTCTGCACATACACAGGTGAGGTTTCCTATAATTAAATGTGTATGTTTCTTCATGTTTATTACCCGCTTGATAGCATAAGCTTGATTTTTTTTTTCTGAACCCTTATGTCAGAATATGGCTTGTATTTGTGCTTTATCGTTATTCTTTTCCCAGGTCATTAACTTCTTACTGCTCTTTTTATTCTTCTTTTTGTTTTAAACCTCTGAATCTACTTGATGAATTGAATTTGCTTCTTTATTTAGTACTAAAGTTGAGTTCTGTAACTGAAATTACTGAACTGTGAACATTGTACAGTGTACTTTGATTTTGATTCCAATATAGTTGCTTTCCTTTCTTCAATATAACTAATAAATAATATCCTTGTCTTGTATGGTTTTGCTGTGTCTGTATGTATGTTTGTTCTTGTGTCATTTGAAATGCTTAAATATTTTCTCTCTTAAATTTTATTATAATTAAGTTGTGGAAAAACTTATTGGATAATTATTTTTGCAGAGAACTGCATCGTCCAGCAGCTTGGGATCTAACAATGGGAACCAAGTCGAAGTTAAAGTGGAGACCTGTTATAGACGTGGGCCACAAGTCTAGTATTATTAGTATTTTAATTAGTAGAATTTATTTACAGATATTTTATAGTTATTTAAGAGTATTTTTAAGTTTCCTATTATGAGAGGATAACTTGAGTAAGTAATCTCTTATTTTAGGAGTCTTTTATAGCTTTCCTATTCTAAGTCTATGACTTTAGTGTGTAATCTGTTTTTAAACGTTTTTAGAGAAATAAAAGATTAAGCATAATTTCTATCAATTCTAAAGAGGTCTGAACTCTCTCTCTCTACTCAACGAGTTCAAAGGTTTCATGCTCCCTTTACGAGCTTGATTAATTCATCAAGATAGGTCGTTCACGGAATCAAAACAAGGGCAGAAACCTGTGTCCTAGTATCGATTTCTCAGTCAATCGCCCTGTGACCCGATCCATAACTCGTAATCATAACAAGACCTCTAGAAGTTTAATTGATTTTGATGCTGATCCTGAACCTTCTATTGCTGCAGCAGTTCCTCAAGCACAGCAATCTACTACAGTTTAGCCTACTGCGCAGCCAGAAAATTCAACCAATGACAACAACTGGTCCTCTTTCGATGTTGTTGCCTAGCCAAAAGTGTAACAAGCTCCTTCTAATGTGAATTCATTGGAGTATGTTCTATCACAATTGTCTATTTCAGCACCTTCCCCCGCTCATGTTTCTGGAACACCTGGTAATGCTTGTCCTATAACAACTGCAGCTGCAGGTAACTTCACGACATTTCTTATTAATGGTGAAGTGGTGATTTCTTTGTTTCAACTTTAGGGCTATCCATGATGCCTTGTACTGCTAAGTTTCCTGCAGCTACATCAGTAAACAACTTGTCCACATTTCCCTCAAGTGGGGCTTCAATGGTTGCCCCTGCATTTGCACCAGTATTACCAGTCAGTGGTAGACTGGTAGTAATTCCTTTATCAATGTTCCTGGTGCTGAGCAGTGGCATACCATGCATCAGCAACCTTCTTTATTTCCTGCTATTAGTAATCAGTCAACTTCTCAACCATTTATATAATCAGTTGCTGGACCTCCAAGCAATAAGGTAGAATTTCTGGTGTAGTCTTCCCAATTTTGTTGTTGTTCCTTTTAATATACGCTATTCACCTTGTTATCATGTGCATTTTTGGCAGCCATGGAATGCATCTGCTGCTCCTAATCTGCAAGGGCATCTAAGTAATTCAGCTGCACAAGCATATGATGAATTGCTTAAAGTTTGAACCATACTGTAGATAACTGATATTCAATCTCTGCTCATTTTACAGCCCATGTCCACTTTCCAACAATCATCAAAGTCTACAAACCCATTTGATGTGAACAGTGATTGAAGGTTAGCATGTAACTATGATTGAACCACTTATTATGCAGAAAGGTTTTCCTAACTTGTTCACATTCTCCTTATTTGTAATTTATGTTATGACATGTTCTTATATAGAATGGCAGAAAGAGGCAGGCAGCATCACATTCAAAAAGCTGGAGAAAATCCTTTGGTAGGTCATGCCCCTGGGCAAATAAGCCCTGTGCTAGCAAATACTCTATCTTAAAGGGATGTGCAAGCCATGATTTGGTACCAATCCTTGTGCTGCTAGTGATTTACATGTGAAATCATTTTTTAACTTTTCCTCATCATCTAAGTGGATACCATGCATGCCATAATTTCAGGGGGCCAATATCTTTGTTGATAATAAAGGATGCATTAAACTTGCAGATTTTGGTGCATCAAAACAGGTTGCTGAGCTGGTACACACTTTCTTTTACTTCTCATTATAATATATCTCATTGTTCTTTTTTTTTATTTTGATTTTTTTTTCCAAAAGAACTTATATTATTTCATACACCATCTAATATATATGAAATGTGTGCTATAGGCAACTATATCTGGTGCAACGTCTATAAAGGGTACTCCATATTGGATGGCTCCTGAAGTCATTCTCTAGACGGGTCATAGCTTGTGAGGACAATTATATCCTTCTTTGCATTCCCCCTTGGCATCTACTTGTTTTAGGCATGCTTTTAGTCATGGTTATTTTAATCTCCAACTTATTTCTTTGTGAAAGCATAAGTTAAGGAAACCTGTCTACAAAAGTCTGGTTTTAGACAATTATAAGATTTTCTTCTAAATGTCTACAAAAGTTTACTAATTCTCTCTTTCTCTCTCTAATGATCTTAGTCTGAATTTAGAATGTTTTAAATATTTTTCAATTTCAATTCTTGTATCCTTTGAATTTGTGAAAAACATTTACTTGGAGTTTAGTTTATGTTTGCTTTGGTTCGATAGCAGGGAACCAAATTTGAGGCTTGCTGCATCTGAGTTGCTTCAGGTTATAAATTGATTTGTATTTCCCTATTATTAAATGCAAAAATTTGTGGCTATGCTATATTTTGCAACCCCTCTTGTCTACTCAAGTCTCTCTCGCTTTTGAGATAAATGATGAGCAAAATGTTATACCATATGTCTTCTATAACATTCATGCTATATATATATATATTTATATGTATCAGTTGGTTTGGAGCCATTTCTAATTCTATGCATATTTGGAGCCATTTTTTACTTTTTATTTTATTTGAGTGAGTCTTTAACTACCATATGTCATACATATTTAGTATTCTAGGCCCCATTCGGATACTTAAAGTGAAAGGGGAAGTCCCATATGATGGAATCCAAATTGAAGATTTTATCTGGCAACAATTAGCCCCAAATTTATCGACCTTTTTTCTATTTTTTCTTTCAATTTATTTTACATAGTATTAAGTGAGGCTGTTAATCCAAGTGTGCACTTTGTTTTTTATTAATCTTTTATACTTTGACCTTTTTTCAATCAGATGCAGGAAACCGATGAAGTAAGAAAGAAGTTCTCAAATGCAAAATCGATTTCATTTGCCCAATATTTTGGGGACCAGAGCAAAGCTACTGATGTTGAGGCCTAAGCATGCTTGCAGAAGTTTTTTGTATGTATCCTAATTAATACTTGATAGTTGAAATCAAAGTGTTTGTAACATTTTCTGCTGATGCATGTAATAGAACAAGTGCTTCAATGAAGAATTTTTTACCCTCTTATATAAAATGTGGTGCTGATAAAACCACTTTATAAAAGTGTTGTTTGGCTACTCTTTATATATCAATTGAACAGCTCCTAAACTCTGAAACGGAAAAGAATATTTAAAAAAAATTGGACAGTAACTATAACAAAGCTTTCTATTGTGACGATTAGAATAAGTTTATGTGACGGTATACTGTCACAAGTCCGTCACAAATGTTATATTGTGACGACTCATCTCGGACACAAATCGATTGCACTATTGTATATCTTTCATAAGTGACGGTGAACCGTCACAGATGTTGCATTGTAACAGATAAAATCAGATACAACAATGCTAAATTTTAAGGTAGTCGTACATGTCACCCTATATATGTGTCAGTAAACCGTCATAAGGCCATCACAAATGGTATACAATGACGATTGTTTCGGCCACAAAAACAATGCATTACAACAATAATGATCATAAGTGATGGTACATAGATCATCACAGAAAATATACAGTGACCGTTGACCGTCACTAGAGCGTCACTGATGGTTCATCTGTGACGGAACATATTCAGTCGCAGATTCCTCACCGACGGTGATTTTCCTGTAATCAATATTTGTGACCAAAATAATCCGTCACAAAATGTCAGTTTTCTATCACGGAGTGAACAATAAGTAGTCACAAAACTTTTTGTGTCGGACCTATTACGGCAAACATGTGACGGATTTTTTCCTGTCACAGAAAATAGTTTTAGCGACGATTCCATCACATATACTATGCCTTGTGACTAATTTGCTGCCATCACAAAACCTCTATTTTTTTTTTGTAGTGTGAATCAATTAACTTATGAAAACATTAGCATAGTTTATATATGATATATGTATATTTAACTTACATGTTTAATTATAAAGCCATAAATGAGGCAGAGCGGCAAATTAGTTAAATAGAAATCAAAACATAATTTGATGCTTGCTGAAAACACTTTTTCACCTTAAGTAAAAACACAAATCAAAATCACCATTCACCAATTATTAAAGGGCAGGAATTATGATTTAAAATTGAAAAAATAAAAATAAAAAAATGTACTACAGGTAGTCCAAGTCAATTAGTAGAATTTTTTACAATTTACAAGTATTATGTTCTAAATTGAATATTGGTATGAAATGTAAAAGTAGAACAAGGAATAATTACCTTAAATCAAAAGCAATACCACATTGACAAATTGACAGTGTAGATGGGTAAGAATCAGGATCCTTATATCGCTTTCAACTCAAATATGTTATTCTTCCAAATTATTGAAAAAATTAAGTAATCCTGCAATGAAACAGTAATAAAAATACAATAGAAGTTAGAATTCAACATTAGTAATACTTATTTATCAAAAGAAATTAATAATTAACCTAATTAGCAAATTATATATAACTTAATAGCAGTCTAGCATATTATATTTACCTTTTCAATTGACAAAGATAAGGAAAAGAGTATCTGTAAACATAAAAATTGATTAGAGATGTAAAAAATACTGAGTGAGAGAATATAAGATGAAAAGAAGATAATTTTTTGACTTTTAAGTTAAAATATCGAAGTAGACAAGATATTTATATAAATTTTTGAGAGATAAATACGACAAAATATGTTTAATATAACAAATCAAAATGAAATCTGCAACAAATACTTCAAACGGTATAAAGTCAAAATATGTTTAATATAAGTATATAATAAATCAACATGAAATCTGCAAGAAGAGTTGAGCCTGAATCGGCGAACCGAAGTCACTTTCGGAACCATACTTCCTACAGTTAACATGTGTCCTGTCCAGCGGGAACGCGCAGCGCAAACGAACGCTAGCTGCTATACCGAAATCTCCGCTGGCCATCGGGGACCGAATGGTAAGGCCATGATTCGCAGGGAAAATACAACAAATCAACATGAAATCTGCAACAAACGGTATGAAATCAAGTCAAAATGAAAAAAAAAAAAAAATCACAACTAATCTTTAAAATCTTTAAAAAAAACCACGACAAAATATGTTCTCTAAGTAAAAAAACAAAGATTAAAGAAGAATTTTTATGGGTGTTCGGGTGGAAGCGGCAGAAATGAGGGAAGGGATTAGGGAAGAATGGTTTCTATTTTTTATTTTTCCTTCTCTGATGTCTCATCTCCCATGTTGTGAATGGGAGAGAAAAATTAGAGGGTCCTAGAATTTGATGTGTATTTCCAATTTTATCCCACCTCTAAGTCCATCTTAAGCTTTTCTGATAAGGGTAAACATGTCTATATACCAAATTAACTTCCGACCCACTTCTCTTAAATTCAAACAACTTATTTAAATAAAAATAGAAATATAGAATTTTAATATTTGACTTGAAATAGAAAAAGCGAAAAGTCTAAAAAAAGAAAGTGGAAAATTTCCCCCCTCAATTGAAATTTGAAACTCTTCACATCGCAAACTCACAAATTCACAATCAATATTGATCTGCAAAACCATAAAAAAAATATTTTCGTATTTTTAACTCATAAACTAAAATCTTATTTTTAATATAAAAATTCATGTATGTTTTACTTAGAAAAGAAAAACAAATAATGCAGGTGTTAGTGTTATCAACAATTATATTTTAAAATTATAATTGTATCTATACATAATTAAACTATTTGAAGATAAGAAATTTAAATTATATTTCTCCCATATAAATTTTGAGTCATAACTCATAAGCTAGAAAATAATAAATTTAATTTTCTATTGTATAAAATTATAAATGAATAGTTATGTATATCAGTTTATATTTAGACAGTTTTTTTTTTTATAGAATTATACCTAACATTATAGTAAAAGACATTGTAATATGATATGTACTAAATGTTGTCATTATTCTAAATAGATTTTTAGTTTGTTATCATTTGTTAGAATGCCAGTTATCACAATTTTTATAGTTGTTCATTAGTTTAAGATATACCGATCAAGTTGGTAAATGATTTAGTCATTTTCACTCAAATCTAATTCAATTTTAATTTTAAATCCAATTCAACTATTCAATCCAATATGTTAATAATAAATTTGGATAAAATTGAATAATCAATTTGGTTCGTCAATCAATTTTTTTGTAAGCTTTAGCTTTTTTATTTCACTGCGTCTTCCATTGCAATTTGAAATATAATTATCTAGAGATCAATTCTTATATTTATAATTATAACTATATAAAAATATGCATGCAGTTCTGTTTTCTATATATATATATATATATGTATTATAATCTAGAGATCAATCCTCATGTTTCTAATTATGACTATATAAAAATATATAATGTACATCTAATTTTATTTTCTATACATGTATATTATAATACTCATTTTCAATCTAACAATCATTTAATCCACTTGGTGTGACAAATAGGTATGAATATGATTATTAATACTGTAATGCGATACAATTTATATTTTTACATTTAAAAATTTATTCAATAATGATATATATAAAATAAAATATGGTTAATATTATTATTTATTAATTTTAATTAAAATATGTAAGTGATATATATGACATAAAATAAAATAATTAATGCATTAAAGTTTATTACTGCCATACAAGTCTACTGTAGTTATTTTGTTAATTTTAAAATTGACATTTATGGTGAGTAATTTATCATTTAAATATATTATATGTAATTATTTATTAATTAAATAGTTTAACTGGGTTATTTGCAACAATAGAATAGGATAGTTAAATAGGTTTAATTTATATTTTTTTTCTTTATTATTTTGTATAATATTTTATGTCCCAGGTTTTGNTTTTTGGTCATTAAATTTTACTTTTTAATACACATTGGTTTTTAAATTATTTTTTATTTATTTTTTAGCAGTTTTTAAATGTACAGTATATTTAATGCAACATGCATATGGGTTTCGTGCATTTGTCCGATTATATAATTTTGATATTTCTTGTTAAAGTACGTATACTGTATTTATTAGAGAACCAATCCGGCTTCATCTCTAGGTAAAAAATTTACGAATGAAGTTTTTTTTTTTTTTTTTTTTTTTTTTGGTTTTNNNTCCCCCACCTTTTCTATATAAATATATGGCGGCGTCTAAGAGAGTGGTCAAGATAAGCAACTAGTTTGAGGAGCTTCAGCTTTTCTGGCTTTTCTACTCTCCATCTTTCACACAGATATATATATATATATATATGTATATATATATATTAAGGCTGCTCTTCTAGTTTGCAAAGGAAAGCGATGACTATATGAACCTCAACCATCCTTGGCCATTTACAATTGGAATCTTAGGCATGTATATATATAAATCTTCAAAGTTTAAAAATCTAACTTAGCTCTGGATAATCATTACTTGGCATCTTTGCAATTAACCAATTACATGGATTAACTGCTTCCCCTCGTCAGTGGGCGGCTCTTGGCTTCATCAGAATTACTTTATCAAAGATTGATTCTTATAATTCTGTTCATTTTGTTTGGTCTCCCAGATCTTGTAATAGACTTGCCAACTGGGTGGCTCGATGGGGCTATCATAATTCCCCCACCTTTTCTATATAAATATATGGCGGCGTCTAAGAGAGTGGTCAAGATAAGCAACTAGTTTGAGGAGCATCACCTTTTCTGGCTCTACTCCATCTTTCACACAGACATATATATATATTAAGGCTTTCTAGTTTGCAAAGGAAAGCGATGACTATATGAACCTCAACCATCCTTGGCCATTTACAATTGGAATCTCAGGCATGTATATATATAAATCTTCAAAGTTTTAAAATCTAACTTAGATCTGGAAAATCATTACTTGGCATCTTTGCAATTAACCAATTATATGGATTAACTGCTTCCCCTCGTCAGTGGGCGGCTCTTGGCTTCATCAGAATTACTTTATCAAAGATTGATTCTTATAATTCTGTTCATTTTGTTTGGTCTCCCAGATCTTGTAATAGACTTGCCAACTGGGTGGCTCGATGGGGCTATCATAATTCTGTTACAGGGTCTTTCACCCCTGCCTCCATGCCCCCCCAACACCCCACCCCCTCCCCCACCCTATATGGAATCAAGACACTAGCCTTCGTGCTAGCTATTGATTCCATTTGCAGGCCTGTTTTCAGCTGCTTTTTGGTTTATATAACTCCCCCTTTTCAACAAAAAATGAGAAGCAACTAGTTTGAGGAGCTTCAGCTTTTTCTGACTTTCTACTCTCCATCTTTCACACAGACATATAGACATATTAAGGCTCTGCTCTTCTAGTTTGCAAAGGAAAGCGATGACTATATGAACCTCAACCATCCTTGGCCATTTACAATTGGAATCTTAGGTATGTATATATATATATATATATCTTCATTTCTCTTGTTTTTTTTTTTTTTTTTGTGCCCTTAAACTGGCTAATGAATACTTGGCTAATGAAAAACCCAATATTAATGTTTATAAGATTCCTCTTTTTTTTTCTTTTCCTTTTTGTTGGAGAATATATATCAGAGAATGTCCAACCTCCTCTGTTTTCGTTCTTGTGAATAGGAAAACCTCTTCGAATCATCTTTTTAACTTTTACCCTTTTGGCCTTCTTTCTTCTTTATCTTTTTCTCTTTATATATTCTGATATTCTCTTTTTCGACAGAGAATGAAATGTCATGGAAGCTGCATCTAGAATGCTTTTCGCTATAACTTGTAGCCGACAACAAAAAAATTAGTTTTAGTGAATAACTTAATCCAAAAGTGATGTAGCAGTATTCAAAGAACAAATGTAACACAAGAATTAAGTTCAAATAAATGAAATGAAACTTAATCCAATAGAATTTCTTTACTGAAAGCTTAAACCAAGCTTTACAAACATTTCAATGGAGAAAGTATTAACTGCCCTTCTATAAACAGAAAGGTTGCTATTTAAACTACAAGGAAGATCAAAATGCAACGTTTTGAATAACCGTAAATCAACTAAACAACCAAAAAACAGTCTTAATGAAACGCGCGTTTTGATATTTAAAAGAAATTCAAAACACGTGAACTCCAATGGTAACATTTCATTTCTTCTTCGTCTCCAAGTTCCCCTCCTCTGGTTTCTTCGCCAGCTCCGGCTCATTGTCCATCAATTCTTCCTGTCCATCAAAGAAATCGCCCACGATTTCAAGATGTGAAGAAGGAGCATCTTCAGGCGAGACATACGGGTAAAGATCAGCAACATTGAAAATAGGTGATATTTTCAGATCATCGGGCAAATCCACCAGGTAAGCATTTTCTCCAAGTCTCTTGAGAATCTGAAAAGGACCCAGTTTTTTCATATGTAACTTAGTATATGTGCCCGTGGGAAACCTCTCTTTGCGCAAAAAGATGAGGACTAAGTCGCCCACATGAAAGCTCTTGGTGCGTTTGTGTCGATCAACAACCAATTTGTATTTGGCGTTTGAGGCTTCGATCTGAGCCTTGATGAGCTCATGTTGGTGGCCGAAGTTGTCTGTGAAATTGTTTGTTGAAATACTATATGTATGTGTCACAGAGACTAGGTCCACTGTATAGTTAGGAATTTTCGTATACACAATAGAAAATGGGGATTTACCAGTAGTATGATTTACCATGTGGTTGTAAGCAAATTCAGTCTGGGGTAAAATGGAGTCCCACTGTTTGGGTTTATCACTGGCCAAAGCTTGAAGCATGTTGCTGAGAGTGCGGTTTACAACCTCTATCTGGCCATCCGTTTGAGGATGGTAAGCACTACTAAATTTTAACTGAGTATCAAACTTCTTCCATAATGTTTTCCAAAAATGACTAACAAAACCATGAAGCCTTACCACTTCCCTAAAAAACAAAATGAGCAACATAACTAGCATCAGCAGCCTTTTTGCAAGGAAGAAAATGGGCCATTTTTGAAAATCTGTCAACTACAACCATGACTGAATCAACTCGTCGAGGAGACATAGGGAGGCCCAAGACAAAGTGCATGGACAGATCCTCCCAGATGGTTGAAGGTACGGGCAATGGTAGATAAAGACCAGTGTTTTGAGTATGACCTTTGACCATTTGACAAATGCCACAGCGTTCAACATATTTAGTGATATCCCTCTTGATTTTAGGCCAATAAAACCTATCCGTGATCAAAGTGACAGTTTTGTCTTTCCCAGTATGAGCTACAAGTCCTTCTGAATGTATATATGAATGATAAAATCACGGAGAGATGTTCTAGGAATGCAAAGTTGATTACCTTGGAATAGGAACCCCTCGGTGATGTGGTAGTCCTCCATGTGGTCATGAAGAAGGCATTTGTCCCAAATAGTAGCAAAGTCTTCATCTGTAACATAGAGGTCTTTGATGGGATCAAAGTCAGTTAAGTTGACTTTTAAAAGGGTGAGAATAGTAGGTTGTCGGCTTAGGGCATCAGCAACTTGGTTAGACTGCCCTGATTTGTAATGAAAAGAATAATGAAATTTTTGCAAAAATTCCAACCATCGGGCATGTAGACTATTTAGCTTCTTTTGGGAGTTAAGTATTTCAGTGGTTGGTGATCACTCTTGAGATGAAGTCCTTGTGAACTAGATAATGCTCCCAATGCCCTAGGGCCCTGATAACTGCATAAAGGTCTTGCTCATAAATAGTCCACTTTTGTCTGGCCTCACACAATTTTTCACTGAAATATTCAATTGGCTTGTTTTCTTGCATTAAGACAGCTCATATCCCTAACTTGGAAGCATCAGTCTCTACCTCAAAGGTTTTGTCAAAATTGGGAAGTACAAGAATAGGAGCATGAGTCAGCTTATGTTTAAGAGTCTGAAAACTGATGTTTTGAGGCTCATTCCATTGGAATTTCCCTTTCTTGAGACAATTAGTAAGTGGACCTACTATCTCACTAAATCCTTTGATGAAGCGCCTATAAAAGGTTGCTAAACCATGGAAGCTTCTTAATTCAGAAACTATTTTAGGAGTTGGCCAATCATTAATGGCCTGAACTTTCTTAGGATCTGTGTGTATCCTTTGCCTGCTGATTATAAACCCGAGAAACAGGAGTTGTTTAGTAAGAAACTCACTTTTGAATATTCAAATACAATTTATTGTCCCTTAAAACTTGAAAAACCTGTTTCAACTGCATCAAATGGTCCTCCTTATGTTTGCTGAAAACCAATATATCATCAAAATAGACCACAACAAACTTACCAATAAAGGGTTTGAAGACTTGATTCATGAGTCTCATGAAGGTACTAGGGGCATTACACAACCCAAAAGACATAACTAACCACTCAAATAAGCCTTCACTAGTTTTAAAGGAAGTCTTCCACTCATCACCTGGCCTTAGTCGAATTTGGTGATATCCACTTTTGAGATCTAGCTTGGAGAAAATTTGAGATCCCTCAAGCTTGTCTAGCATATCCTCAAGCCTAGGGATAGGGAACTTGTACTTCACAGTGATTTTGTTGATAGCCCTGCTATCAACACACATTCTCCATGTACTATCTTTCTTTGGTACCAAGAGAGTAGGCACTGCACAAGGGCTGAGGCTCACTTGGATCAGGTTTTTGGCTAAAAGATCATCAACAATTTCTTGCAGTACTTCATGTTCCTTTGGACTCATCCGGTAATGTGGGAGGTTAGGTAGGCTAGCACCTGGTTGTAAGTCAATATGGTGTTGTATATCTCGAAGAGGAGGAAGTTCAGTTGGCAAATCTATGGGTGAAATGTCTGAAAATTCAGTGAGTAAGTGTTGGATGAATGGAAGGGGGAGGTTTGGAAACGGTTGGTGAGTCTTTTAACACGATGGCCAACAGGTAATTTGGAATCTATTTGGGAGTGGATTTAGGGTGGCTCGGGTTAGATGGTTGGATTTTAGAGGTAGGAGGAGGGTGAGAAGTGAATGGTAACATAACTAACTTCTTTTGATTCCAATGAAAGGTATAAGTGTTGTATTTCCCATCATGGATTGCTCTTCTATCAAAATTGCCATGGTTTTCCAAGAAGAATATGGCAGGCATCCATTTCAACTATGTCACAAACTATTGTGTCCACATAGTTCTTGCCAATAGATAGGGTCACATGGCACAACTCATTAACAGTAGCTTCAGCCCCTTTCTTTATCTAGCCAATTTTGTAAGGGTGAGGGTGTTTTTGAGTTTCCAATTGGAGTGCTCGAACCAAGGACTTTGAAACTACATTTTCACAACTACCACTATCCACAATGACTTCACACACCTTACCTTTAATTGTGCACTTTGTTTTGAAGATAGAATTTCTCTGTGTTGGCTCATAAACTCGAGGGGTCAGCAATACCTTTTGCACAATGCAAAGCAAAGGTTCCCCTTCAACCCCTCCAACCAGTTCAGTTTCTTCAGTGTCATACTCCACATAACCCTCTGGTTCTTCTTTAGAGTCTCCTGTAGTCTCTTGTATGTGTAAGACTCTCCGTTGGGGGCATTCATTAGATTTATGCCCCACTTGGTTACATTTGTAACATTTCAGTGGGAATGGTCTAGCATATGGGTTGTTTGGTCTCGGTTGGGGAAATGGTTGTTTGCCAGTGGCTTTGCTCACTGGATCAGGTGGTGGTCGAGGTTGAGGGTTGTTGTTTCTAGGGAAAGAGGGCTGGTTTTGATGTGGCTGAGGTGTATATTTTTCAGAATAGAAATCTGACAACAATTTCCACTTGGTATGGGGTTTTGGATAGTGTTTGCTAAGTTGTTTTTCTACTCGAGAAGCCAAGTTTACTTCATCATTCAAATTCCAAAGAGGGCTAAGCTCCAACTTTTCTTGGATTGGAGATGAAAGTCCACTGAAATACCTGACAACCTGTTGTCGTTCAGTCTCCTGTAAATTGTTTCGTGCACTAAGCTGGAAAAATTCCTTAGAATACTCATTCACTGTTCTCCCATTTTGATGACACTGATGATATTGCTGATACAATATTTGATCATAATCGGCTGGTAAGAACCTAGCCTTCATTAACTGCTTCATTTTGTGCCAAGATTTAACAACAATCTTACCCTCTTTTCTTCTGTTCATTTGCAATTGTTCCCACCAAGCTGAAGCACCACCCCTCAGCTTATAAGCAACCAACTTAACCTGTTGATGCTCAGAAATATCCATGTAATCTAGAAAGGACTCAACCTTTTGTAGCCAATCTAAAAAGTCCTCAATGTGTAAATTTCCATCAAAACATGGTATATCAATTTTAATCTTGTAATTTGTGTTTTCAGGGTTTCGTGGATACCTGTAAGGCGGCTCAGTGTTACGGTCCAATCGAGGATGGCCAAATGATTGATTAAACCATTGCTGCCGACTGCCGAGCAGAACAGATTCAATTTCATCATCAGAATCTATATCAGAGTGAGGAGATGGGTGTGATTTTTGAATGTGTGGAACTGTGTTACTAGAATTTGGAAATTCAGATATAGAGTCAGACATGTATGGAATAGATCTGCCAGTAGCTAGATTAGTTCGTGCAATGTCTCGATTCCTCAGGCCAGTCACTGTTTGATTCATTGGTGGTCCACGTTCAAATTGAAGATGAGATTGTTTCATCTCCAGGAGAAGATTATCCAATTTATGCTCAATACCATGGATGGCTGCCCAAATAGCTTTCACATCTTGTTCTCCCCCATCAATACGTGAGATGCACTCACCTTCCTTTGCCATGGCAGAACACGGAAAAATTCCAAGCTCTGATACCAAAGCTAATGTAGCAATATTCAAAGAACAAATGTAACACAAGAATTAAGTTCAAATAAATGAAATGAAACTTAATCCGATAGAATGTCTTTACTGAAAGCTTAAACCAAGCTTTACAAACATTTCAATGGAGAAAGTAGTAACTGCCCTTCTATAAACAGAAAGGTTGCTATTTAAACTACAGGGAAGATCAAAACGCAATGTTTTGAATAACCGTAAATCAACTAAACGACAAAAACAAAAGTCTTAATGAAATGCGCGTTTTGATGTTTAAAAGAAATTCAAAAGACACGAACTCCAACGGTAACATTTCATATCTTCTTCGTCTCCAGGTTCCCCTCCTTTGGTTTCTTCGCCAGCTCATTGTCCATCAAAAAGCATTGTGAGTTCGTTCACTTTCGGATAAAAGTCTTTGGTTCGGAAACCAATCAATATTCATGGTATGTTTTAAGGGCCTATATTCCATATGATTTGTCAAGGAGTTATTGCCATTATTCTTTACTTTCTATACTTTTGCAAATCTTTATGCATATAAAAGATTTCAGTAATAAAGTTTTTGAGAATCACGAGTACATTCCTTAATTAGTAGATGCGAAGAGAAAATCTTTGGACATTTTTTTTTTAAATTCAAAAAATACATAAAATTTAAAAAATTTAACTCAAATCTTAGGATTATGATATTTTGATTCATGATGTGTAAGAATTAAACATAACTAAAACTTTTTAAATTCATAAGGGATTGCGAAATCATTTTTTATACTGACAATTATGTTTAATTCGAATCCCACCATTCCACATTGATAGAATTGATAGAAAGATTGTAAACCGTATTATGTGTGCATGAATTATACAATAGCGTTTTATATACAAATTGAAACTAACTCTATTTGGAAACTATACAAAATATTGATTATATACACAATATTCCATAATCTATATATGGCAAATTACAATATTCTATGGTTAACGTATAAACTTTATATTGTGAACATGCCTTCAAAACGAATGAAAGGCAAAGACTTGGTAAAAATGTCAGAATGGCTAACTTCTAAATGATAACAAGCAAAATGATAATTAATTTCAATATGCTTGGTACACGCTAACATATTATTATGAGCAATTTGAATAACACTCTGAGAGAGAGAAGACTCAATATGTGAAAAATAAGTTAATTTAACAATTGCAATTTTGAACTTTATTAAACCATAATTCAATGTTATTGTTCTTATAAGTTCAAATTTGTAAAAAATGACATGAAATTAAGATACATAAGTTAAAAAATTAAAAAGAGAAGAAAAAAAATCTAAACATTATCCCTCAATTTACTATAATCAATTTAATAGTTAATGATATGTACCATTGTGTTCTTGACGGATTCACTGTACTTACCAAAAAAAAAATAGAGTACTGTTAGCTTTAGAATAATGTAATGTGTAATTTTGTTGTTAATCTATATGGGGGAAAGCTAGCTAAATAAAATGTCTTAGAAATGCAGACTGTTAGTCTATTATACTCTCTATGAGATTTATTGTATGATAATATAGCTGAAAAGTAATGTTAAGAGTATTATTTAGTATACCAATATATTTATCAATTATTTATGTATTATTATTTTATAAATTAACATATTGGGTTCGTTTGGTACGTTGTATTGTATTATATTGTATTATATTAGATTGTATTGTAATGTATTGTATTGTGTTGGAATGTATTATATAATACAACTCATATGTTTAATGTAAAATTGTATTAAATTGCATATACAATAAGATGTCTCGTACACTTTTGTATTGTATTGGATTATTTTTTTAAAATTAAAAATTTTTAACTTTAACTTTTATTAAAGCTTTTAAATTTTTATTTTTAA
>QANX01007456.1:8767-76759 GCA_003254975.1 Ochetophila trinervis
AATTGAAAGTTGGAATATTGAGATTGATTGCTTGAATATTAGGAAAGTTACTCATTCCTAATTGATTTCTGATTTGTTTTTTTTATTATTATTCCATATTTCCTACTTTTCCAATTTTATTTGTTTCTTATTCTCATAGTTTCTTATTTTTTTACTTTCCTATTCTAAACAATTTTGTTTCCAATTCTCATAGTTTCTTATTTTCATACTTTCCTATTCTCATTGTGTTGATTTCATCGAGTAATTATTATTTGTTTCATTACTCTTTTGTCCTTTTTTTTCTTTTGTGCCAATTTTACTCTAGAATTGAACTTGCTTTTATTGTTAGGTTTTAATTTTGAAATTTGCTATTTTAGTTTTATAATTTTGTTTAAGATAATTGGTTCTGAAGTGCAACTTGGTGAACAAGACTTGAGTGGTAAAAGGCTTGAGTGGTGAGCATATAAAGGGTAAAAGCCAAATTTGAGTGAAACACGAGGGTTTACTATTTTTGAGTTAAACACGCAAGGGTATAAGAATGTCTAAAAGAGACAGAAAGGGAGTTACTGCTTCCGAAGAAGAGCAAGTGGCAATACCGGATCCAAAGCTCTTACGACAATCTTTGGATGGATGAGATGATGGAGCAAATGAGGGAGATGACCATGGCCATGTCCAATACTACTAGAAGGGAAGGAACACGACCTAGGAGACAAGAAGTAATTGTTTCCGATGAAGACGAGTATGAAGTCCAAACTGTAAGAAGAAGACCTAGGAGAGAGGAGCCAAGAGGAGGAAGGGATGACAACCGAAGTTCGATTAAGATGCACATTCCGCCATTCAAGGGAAGAAGTGATGCTGAAGCATACTTGGAATGAGAAAAAAAGGTAGAGTTAATATTTGATTGTCACAATTACTCAAAGGGGAAGAAGGTTAAACTAGCTGCAGTGGAGTTCATCGACTATGCTCTAGTTTGGTGGAAGCAACTTATACAATCAAGGAGGATGTATAGAGAAGATCCGATCTCAACTTGGGATGAGATGAAGAGAATTATGAGGAAGAGGTTTGTACCATCTTATTACTATAGAGAGCTTCATCAAAAGTTGCAGAGACTCACACATGGGTCTAGGTCCGTAGAGGAGTATTACAAAGAGATGAAGGTGGATGAGCTAAATGATAAGGTAAGTGAAGTTGATGAAGAAAAGATCAAGGCTATCAAGGAATGGCCTACACCTAAGAATGTGTCTGAGGTAAGAAGTTTTCATGGTTTAGCTGGCTTTTATAGAAGGTTTGTGAAGGACTTCTCTACCATAGCTGCTCCTTTGAATGAGATTGTCAAAAAAGAAGTAGGTTTTAAATGGGGTAAGGAACAAGAACATGAGTTTCAAACTTTAAAAGATAAGTTATGTTCTGCTCATATTCTTGTTCTACCTAATTTTGATAAGATGTTTGAGGTTGAATGTGATGCTTCTGGGATTGGTATAGGTGCTGTTTTGATGCAGGAAAAACGTCCCATTGCATACTTTAGTGAGAAGCTAAATGGAGCTCAACTCAAGTACTCGACGTATGACAATGAGTTGTATGCACTGTTTCGTGCCCTGGAGGTGTGGCAACATTATTTGCTTCCAAAGGAGATCGTGATTCATACCGATCATGAGTCTCTCAAACACATCAAGGGACAAGGAAAGCTCAACAAGAGGCATGCAAAGTGGGTTGAGTTCATAGAGAGTTTTCCATATGTGATATGCTACAAGCAAGGTAAGGAGAATGTAGTAACTGATGCATTATCTCGAAGGTATGTTCTCATAACTACGTTAACTTCTAAGTTATTAGTATTTGAGCAATTGAAAGACATGTATGCAAGTGATTTTGATTTTAAGGATATTTATGTTGCATGTGAACAAGGTGCATTTAATAAGTTCTATAGACATGATGGTTTTCTGTTTCGTGGTTGAAGAATTTGTGTGCCTAATTGCTCTATTAGAGAATTGCTTGTTAGAGAATCACATAGTGGTGGTTTAATGGGTCATTTTGGTGTGCACAAGACTTTAGATGTTTTAGTTGAACACTTTTATTGGCCACATATGAAAAGGGATGTTCAAAGAATTTGTTCTCAATGTATTGCATGTAGACAGGCCAAGTCTAAGTCTATGCCACATGGGTTATATACACCTTTGCCTATTCCTAATGAGCCTTGGGTTGATATATCCATGGATTTTGTCCTTGGGTTACCTAGAACTAGGAAGGGTAGGGATAGCATATTTGTGGTTGTTGATACATTTTCTAAGATGGCACACTTTATTGCATGTCATAAGACTGATGATGCTACAAATATTGCTGACTTGTTCTTTAGGGAGGTTGTAAGATTGCATGGAGTGCCTAGAACTACTGTGTCTGATAGGGATGTGAAATTTTTGAGTCACTTTTGGAGAGTTTTGTGGGTTAAGTTAGGTACTAAATTGTTGTATTTTACTACTTGTCATCCACAAACCGATGGTCAAACGAAGGTGGTTAATAGGACTCTAGGTACTTTGCTTTGTGCTATTGTTGGTAAGAATTTGAAAACTTGGGAAGATTGTTTACCTTTTGTTGAATTTGCATATAATAGAACTATTCATTCTTCTACAGGTTTTTCACCATTTGAGATTGTGTATGGTTTTAATACTTTAACTGTGTTGGATTTAATGCCTTTACCTTTGAGTGAAATTGCTAGCTTAGATGGACAAAAGAAGGCGGATTTGGTTCAGACTATACATGAGAAGGCGAGGTTGCAAATTGAGAAGCGTAACCGTCTAACTGCTCAAAAAGCAAATAAGGGGCGAAAAGCAAGTGATATTTGAACCAGGAGATTGGGTTTGGGTACACAAGAGGAAGGAAAGGTTTCCTAACCAAAGGAAGTCTAAGTTGGATGCTAGAGGCGATGGACCTTTTCAAGGTCTTGAGAGGATCAATGACAATGCATACAAGATTGATCTTCCAGGTGAGTATAATGTGTCTGCATCATTCAATGTTGCTGATCTTTCTCCTTTTGACATGGATGTAGATTCGAGGACGAATCTTTTTGAGGAGGGAGGGAATGATGTGGGCATCGAGCGCTCTTCTAGCATGGATGTTCGTGGTGAAGACATTGTGCTGCCAAGTGGACCAGTGACGCGTTCTCGAGCTACGAAGATCAAAACGGGAATGCTTGGACTTGTGAAGAGAATAATTGATGAAGATCGATTCAAGTATCCACATGATCCAAACACTTTTATGAGGCATAATGATGATTTAAGCATGATGTCCAAGCAAGGAATGAAGGTGGTAATGCTGCTCGGGAGTTGCAAAGACGAAACGACGTAATTTTAGCTATTTTCGGATTACAATGGCAGTTTCGTAATTTAGCTATTTTCGGATTATAATGGCAGTTTCGTAATTATTGCTATTTCCAAATTATAATGGCAGTTTTGTAATTATTTCTATTTTCAGATTATATTTATTTATGGTTAGCTTTTAGCCTTAGGATTACTTTCCTAAATATTTTATGGTCTAGATTGATTTTTAACCTAACCCTAATATCTATATAAAGGGGGGTTACTAGCTTGTAAAAAAAGTATTTGATTATTGATTATTGAGAATATACTCTTGTTTTTAACAAGACTTGTGTGTTCCAAGTGAGGATAGTTCAGGTTACTAGCTTGTTAAAAACAACTTGGATTATTGATTAAATAAAATCTATTCTTGTTTTCAACAAGACTTGTGTGTTCCAAGTGAGGATAGTTCTTCTTCTACTTGTTGCATTGGGAATTGATCTTCTTATCAAAGGTATTTACTTTGTGGCGAATTTCAATTTCATTCTTTGCCTTCTAATTAGTGTTGCTAGATACAATTGTTATCTAGAGGTGCTATAGGGCGGGATTTTACCTAGGGTTTGTTCCATATCATCTTGTGTGTTGGGATTACAGTTTCTTTAAGCTTGGGGTTCCGCATCAGTCTCTGTGTGGCAGAAGTCTTCGGCGCGACAGGTCTCCGACAAAGCTAAGCCATGAAAACAAAAGAGAAAGCTTAGAACGGGTTTAAAAAAAAAAGAAAAAAAGAGGCAAGCACAAACCCTTACTTGAGAGGCACCAGACCGAAGGGTGAGGCAAAGGAAGACGAAGATCAATGGAAGACGATCAGAAGAATCCCAGAAAAATGGTGAAAATCAATGGACGTGAACTTAAAAACTCAGTCTAAGGAGGCCAAAACGAGAGGAAATTGAGATTTTGGGATTAGGTTAGGAAGTGAGAAGAGAGTGCCTAGCCACGTTCCAGTGTAGAGGGAGGTAAGGCGGCGAGGGTCACGTCCACGTTCTCTCTCCCACGCTGACGGTTATGGGAAGTGCAAAAAGCGTCTGACACCATACCAACGTGCCCCAACCGTTGGATCAAAATGGATGGACATGATAAATCAGGCAATTAATGGTAGCAGACCTTTTTTGTAAAAAACAAAAGAGTGGGCCTGAAGTTTCAAATAGGTTGAGAAGGCCCAAGACCAAGTCCGCGCCCAAGCAGGGCAAAGGCACGAACTGAAGTTTCAAATAGGTTGAGAAGGCCCAGGCAGGTTTTTCTACCCCACAAAAATGAAGACCACCTCGATTGAAAATCGGGTTGGTCTTGGGGGCTGATGTTATGGGGATTTTTGGGATATGGGTCAGAGAACCTCCTAGGCTCCTCTGACGCCCACAAAGGTCCCTGTGGACGAGGCCCACCAGTCACGAACAGGCAAAGCCCGGCCCGTCAAGCAGGGTCGAGAGCAAGCCTAAGCGCGGCATGGTCTTGGATGATGGAGTAAATAAGACCCATTGACCTTCGGTTCTTGGCTTAAATACTTACCTTATTCTCCGAGTCCAAGTGTCACAATCCCAGCTTATGGGGGTTCATAACCCTAGCATCCAAGCCGTTGAAATGAGGTACTTAAGGTAAGGTTGGGTGAGTGGAAAAGGGACAGTTTTATGGAGATTTGAACCCTAAACACTCTCTAACAACCCTAGACCAGTCACCATCGTCACCTTTGACAGGTTTCAAGAATGCCCCTCGACGCAGAACTCTAAGTAGGCTGCGTAGTGGGATACCTGAGGGAAACCTGAAAGAGGTTTCTAGAATTGTCTCGTAACTGACTTAGGCATCGGAGTGAGAATGCCGGTGACCCCACCGACCCCCAGTCTGACACCATTGTCTTATCTCACTGGGGTCAAGAACGGAATTCGGGATCCAGTCAGGGAAGCACCGTGTAGCATCAAAGTGACGAAAATCAGACAACAACAGAAAGCATTATCATATTCATGGAAAAGCATTAACATAGATATTAACAAATAGTTTATAGTAACAAATTTGCCATCACTTTACCAGAAAGCATTATTGGAAAGTAATATTTGAAGAAACGACATAAAAATGACAAAGTAATAAATTTGTTACATGGCATGTCAATCTCACAGACAAAAATTGACATATATATGTATTAATTAAGAAACTTGTCTATCCAAAACCAATAACTCACAAACAATATTTTGAGATATTCTTTATACTAGAATTAGTGGAAAAGTAAAGAAAATCCAAAACCTTGTTCCTAACATGGATAAGGTAATAACGTCCTACTTTTGTATAACTGTTAACTTCTTGCAACATTAATTAATTTTTTAATGATGCAAATTTTGGGAAAAATTATTTTACTGCAAAGTCTGAATTTAAGTTGTAAAATTGTGTTTTATTTCATAAAATTTGTTTAAAGACTACATATTTGTATTGGTATCCGAGTCCAAGTTTATTTATAATTAATAAATTATTTTAATCACATGATGACGAAAATATGAAAAAAACTATAAATTATTTGGTCTTTGTAAGGTGGAAGCTAGCAAAGAAATTAAATATATATATATATATATATTAGCATCCGAGTCCAAGTTTATTTATAATCAATCAATTATTATAATCACATGACAATCAAAGTATGAAAAGGTTACAAATTATTTTGTCTTGTAAGGTGGAAGCTAGCAAATAATTTAAAAAAAAAAAATTATATCTTAGCATGAGAATTAAAAATTGCTTATTTTTATTTTGAACTTGGAACAAGATTCAAAAAGGCATTAGTTTGCAAAATATATATGGAGTTTATAGATATGCAACAAACAATATATGCAAACATGTTGGACTTGGTTGTACATCATATCAAAGGCATTCAAAATCAAGTCCAGGTTAGTAAACAACAGGGATTAAACAACGAGCAATGCTAGAGGTACCACCCAGTCTACCGATATATTTATCAACTATATATATATGTCATTGTTTTATTTATTGGCTAACATAACAATATAACATAAATATGGATAAGTGAACCCTTGAAGGGATAAATGTATTTAAATATAGGCCAATAAAATAATGGTACATATATAGCTAGTAGATATGTTGGTATATTAGACAATCACTTCTTGAACAATGTAGAGAAAAAAATATTGTCTACCCAAAGCCAACAACTCACAAACAATCTATATTTTACTTAATCTCAAACCCACATTCCAAAAATATTAATTTTTAAATCGTTTTCACCATCAAAATTTGGGGAACAAAAAATACAAAACACCATTTCCACACCAAAATATATGAAAGAAACATACAAACAAGCATACTTAGTATATACTAGTTCATTTCCTTGGAATATCAAATTCTGAATCTATTGCTGCATGTTGAGACTGAAGACAAAATTGTTTGAAGCTTATCAAACCAATGAAGAACATTTAATTTCTTCAAGCCCTAATCCCATATGAGCTTTTTCGTTTTCTCTTAAGAACAAGCCTTAATTACAATGCGATTTGCACCCTTCTATTTTGGTCGAACCTTGAATCACACATGCACAACAATGAATAGTAAAAAAAACATGTTTACCTTTCTATAAACGCTCATGTGAGAAGCACATGCCAGCTCTGATATGATTCTAATGGAAAATACTTCAAATGACCAATTGTGATGACATTATTGAAGTTTGAGGACCAAAATGAACAAAAAAATAGTTCAAGGACCAAAGTGAGAAACACCTTTTAGTTTAGGGACCATTGGTGAAAAACAAAACCTTTATTTTATATGCTTGATTAAGATAGTGACATTGCCATAGGCTAAAAAGACCCAAGCATTGTGAGGATCGGCAGTGATAGATTTAACTGCCCAAACCCACTAAAAAGATTGAAACTAGCTTCACTGTCATTTCTTGAGAAGAGAAACATCCAACAAATGAGGATAATTTTACACCTAAAAATGGTGATTTCTTATGTTAGAGAAAATTAACAGATAATGCACGGTGCAAAGAAAAGCTTAGTTCAGGATGCAAAAATCTAGAAAATAAAAAAGTATAAGGTGCAATGTACAAAACTCGATATAGTTCGGGGTGCATAGGTGCCATAATTCTTTTTTATAAATGTTTTACATGAGTGGAGTGGAGACAATGTAGACTCATAGCTTTTTGTAAATTAAAAAAAAAAATTCCCTATCAGTAGATGTTTTAGTTCTTTTAGAATATGTTTAAGATTTATATTTTTTCTTTGGAACAATGCTTACATGGTTTCAGGTTAACAATTATCTTTTTTTTTGTCTAAATGCATTTTTGTACCTTCTAAAATTAAATTTGTTCACATAGAGGTCTCTACAACTAATTTGTGCAATTGGTACCCTGTAATTTGAAAAAAGTTGGATTTTTGTCCAATTTAGTTAAAATTGATGAATTTCATCAACTTAGAGGTCACGTGCAAAGCAAGTTACCCTTAAAATTCGTTTCTTCATTTTTAATTGTACCAAAAACTAAAAAAAAAAATTAAAAAACAGAAAGAAAAATCATAAATGAATTTCAAATTTTCTTTCATGTTTTTGATTTTTTTAATTCTTGATACAATAAAAAAACTCAATTTTGAGGGTCACGTGCGATGTGCGAAACTTCTAAGTTGACGAAATTTGTCAATTTTAATTAAATTGGATAAATGTGCAATTTTTTTCAAATTAAAAGATATCAATTGTTCAAGTTAATTTTAGAGACTCCTATGTAAAAAAATTCAATTTTAGAAGGTACTAAAGTGCATTTAAACTTTCTTTTTTTTTTTGGTAAAAGGTTAACAATTATCTACGTAAATATTTGTTGTCAGTATTTATTAGGGGGTGTGCAAAAAAACTGACAAACGATTAAAACAACAGATCCAATCCAATCTGTTTGGATCAGTTATTTTAGCGTAATTGGATTTGATCGGTTTTGAAAAATCAAAAACCGAAGGTCGGTTCGGTTTGGTTCGGGGTGTTAAAAATCGACTAAAACCGATCCAATCCGAACTAACCACTTTTTTTTTCTTTTTTTTTTATAAAACATATGGCAATTAGTTTAATATTATTGGTATGTAGGCTTTGTTATATTAGCTTAAATTTAGAGTTGGATTACTCGATTATTGTATTAGTGTAGTAATTTTGTTTTGTTTTGTTTTACTTTAATATGTTTATTTGTCATGTTATTTTTTTAATCATTTATGTGTTAGGTTTTGAAAAAAAAAAACATAATTTTTTAAAAAAAATTTAAGCACAACAAATTTTTGGTACAAAAAATAGCTCAAATGTCAAATATTTAAAGTAAAAAAAGCTCAAAAATTAAATTTTAAAAAGTCTAAAAAAATTAAATAAAAGTTGAAGCGAAACCAATTAACCAAACCGATCCAATTCAATTACTAATTGGATTGGATTGGATTTAATGTATAGATCGTATAAGATTGGATTGAAAAAAAAAGATCACTAATTGGATAAGATTGGTTATTTCCAAAATAGATCGGATCGTAACTGATGCACACCCCTAGTATTTATGACCATCATAGTTGAATTTATTTTCATTTATTGTTTCTTGAGTTCATTTGTTCTTGTCTTTTGTTACTGGGTGTTAGCATGAGGGCTACTCCAAGGATTTTAATTGATTATTAGTATTTTGCTTTTATTTTAGTCTGTAAAATGTAATAAGCAATATGATATCTTCTTATGCATTAAATTATGGAATACAGACTTCATTTTATTAAAATTTTTGTGGCATGAAATTGTTGACTTAATTCAGTAGAATCCATCATCTAGAAATTTTTTTTTTATTCATCTTCTAAGATTGACTTGATCTTTAATTGCAATAAACTAGTACAATGTTTATGGGGTTAACAAGGTTTTCTATGAGCTTCTTTCTGTCTATATAAAATGTAATACAATATTTGTCTATTTCTTTACGTTTCCAACTATTATCTGATACGGGAATCATAATGCCATATTCTACCATTGGAGCAAAAGATGATGATGCGGGCATCATAGAACCATATTCTACCATTGGAGCAAAAGATGATGATTTAAGCATGATGTCCAAGCAAAGAATGAAGGTGGTAATGCTGTTCGGGAGTTGCAAAGGCGAAACGAAGTAATTTTAGCTATTTTCGGATTACAATGGCACTTTCGTAATTTAGCTATTTTCGGATTATAATGGCAGTTTCGTAATTATTGCTATTTCCAGATTATAATGGCAGTTTTGTAATTATTTCTATTTTCGGATTATATTTATTTAGGGTTAGTTTTTAGCCTTAGGATTACTTTCCTAATTATTTTATGGTCTAGATTGATTCCTAACCTAACCCTAATATCTATATAAAGGGGAGGTTACTAGCTTGTTAAAAACAACTTTGATTATTGATTAAATAGAATCTATTCTTGTTTTCAACAAGACTTGTGTGTTCCAAGTGAGGATAGTTCTTCTTCTACTTGTTGCATTTGGGAATTGATCTTCTTATCAAAGGTATTTACTTTGTGGCGAATTTCAATTTCATTCTTTGCCTTCTAATTAGTGTTGCTAGATACAATTGTTATCTAGAGGTGCTATAGGGCGGGTTTTTACCTAGGGTTTGTTCCATATCATCTTGTGTGTTGGGATTACAGTTTCTTTAAGCTTGGGGTTCCGCATCAAAACTATAGCACGTGCGGCTCACATGTGCGTTGATAACGGAAAATTAACGGAACATAGATTTAGGAGTAACGTGCATCCTAAACTGCTGGTTATGGGGTTAAATGCCAAAAAAAAAATTTGCGGTGTCAGGTGCAAAAAGTGTAAAAGTTTAGGGGCAACCGTGCCATAAACCCTTTATTTAATTATGTGGTATTTTTCTCGTGATTCATGATTTGCTACATATTTATTGTTGTCTATTTTTTTATTTATTATTGATTTTCTATAAATTAATTATTGTTTAAACTATTAGTAATATATTGTTTATAATCTACTATAAAATAATTGTTGTTTAAATTAGTTGCAATCAATTATTGTTCAAATAGATAAAATGAAGAAATCATGAATAACAATGGATAATAGAAGCGATGCATTTCGGAAGGGTTATGAATGTAACACCACACTCTCTCTCCAACCAATATTGTCTCTAATTTAGCCACCGCACTTCAGACGGTATGGAGTTTTTGGGCAGACTTCCCAGGGGGTCACCCATCCTAGGAATGCTCCCACTGGAGCACGCTTAACCCTAGAGTTCTTCCAACTCTGAAGCCAAACGCTCTGAAAAGGCCTTGCTTGTTAAGAGAGTGCTTACTTTACATTTGAACCATTACCACATGACCCCTTCCACACCCGGGCAATGTGGGATTGAACACCAATCTCTGCCAGTAAGGTAGCTTGCCAGTGCCCCCTACACCCGCCCACACTTACTCTGGCTATGCCAGTAAGGTAGCCTGCCAGTTCCCTTTGCACCCGTCCACACTTACTCTAGCTTTTTAGATCTGGGTCGTCACAATGAAATTTTTTTAGAATTTAGTAAGAAAAGTGCAAATAAATATGGTAAAAATTGATGTCCTTGCATGGAATGTGAGAATTTATTCTCTAGCAATATTCAAGAAGTCAGAGAACATGTTTATTTTAAGGGGTTTGATACGAATTACTATAAGTGAATTTTGCATGGAGAAAGAGTTGGAAAGATGAGAATTATTCAAGAATTAGTAGAATTAGTCAAAGCAATAACACTAAACGTCAATATATGGACATAAATACTGATGATAAAGATGTGGTAATTAATAATATTGATATGGTGAATGATGCTTGTAATAATTTTATGGATAATTATGATTAATTTAAGAGCTTGTTAGAGGATGCAGAAACACCTTTGCATCCAAGTTGTATGAACTTTACCAAACTATCTAGTTTGGTAAAGTTGTACAACCTATAATCGAGATATTGTCTTTCAGACAAAAATTTTCTGAATTTTTAAAGTTGTTGCGGGAAATACTTCCGAGCAATAATGTATTGCCAGTTTCTATGTACAACGTGAAAATGACATTGATAGCATTGAAAATGGATTATGAGAAGATAAATTATTATCACAATAATCGCATTCATTTTAGAAAAGAGTATGGAGCGCAAGAAAGTTGTCCTAAATGTGGATCATAGAGGTGGAAGGAAACTAACGATGGGTAAACATGTAGACGTCCTTGATAAAGTCATGTGGTATTTTCCACCCATTCTGCGGTTCAATAGGATGTTCCAAAGTGTTGAGACAGCTAAAAATTTGACTTGGCATGCAAATGAACAAAAGGTTACAGTTGGCAAGTTAAGTCATCCCGCCGATTTACCATCTTGAAATCTAGTTGATCTATTGTGGCCTAATTTTGGTTTCGCATCTAATGGAATTGACCCACATAAACATATGAGTTCCTAATATAGTTGTTGGCCTGTGCTTACAGTTACATATAATATTCCACCATGGTTGTGTATGGAATGCAAGTTTATAATGTTGACAATGTTGATATCTGGATCAAAGCAACCTGACAATGATATAAATGTTTATGCAGAGCCATTGATTGAAGATCTGAAATAGTTGTGGGGTGAAAGGGTCCAAGCTTGGGATGCATATAAGCGAGAATTTTTCACATTGCAGGCATTATTATTGTGGACCATAAATGACTTTCCAGCATATAGTAATTTGTCTGGTCATGCCACTAACATATATTTTTCTTTTCCTATTTGTAGTGAGAAACCTTGTGCTCAAAGTTTGAAAAATGGTAGAAAATGAGTTATTGTAGACATAGGAGATTTCTTCCGAGTGATCATCCTTTTTTAAAGCAAAAGAAGACTTTCAATGGATTTCAAGAGGTTCGTCCAAATCCTTTTCCTATGACGGAGGAAGATAATACTTAGAAAACTTGACTCCAAGTCTTTTGAGAGTAGTAAGAAAAGAAAAAAAAAAAAATATTGCTGATCTAGATTGCTGAAAAAAGAAATCTATATTTTTTAAAATTTGAATATTGGAAGTCATTATATGTGAGATATAACTTAGATGTCATGCATATTGAAAAAAGATTATGTGAGAGCATTGTTGGCACATTGTTTAACATTATTGAAAAAACAAAATATAGACTTAATGCTCTGTTGGATTTGGTCAAAAAGGGCATAAAAAGTGATTTGGCTCATGTTGTTGAAGACAAAAGGACTTATCTACCACCTGCATGCTACACATTGTCTAAGGAAGAGAATAATTTTTTTTGCAAATGTTTGGCAAATTTAAATATCTGGATGGCTACTCTTCAAATTTTAGAAATATTGTGTCAATGAATGATTTGAAGTTGAAAGGTATGAAATCTCATTATCAATGAATGATTTACATACATTGATCCAACAATTGATGCTCGTTGCAATAAGATCTGTAACGACCTGAATTTTTTCACACTGCTTGTTTGTGAATTTGGCCTAAGTTGACAAGATCGAGGCTCAATATTGACTTTTTATCCGGGTGAGTTTCTGCTTGAACATTATCTAGCATAGCGTAGAGGTCGTCGCCATGAGTCTGTATGCTGTCGGCACGCACAAATTTGAGTTATAGGTTTTTAGTTATGGTCAATCAAAGTTGTATTTTAATTTTTGGGTCAAATTTAAAATTTATCGGTACTCCTCTTAGTCTTTAGTAAGTGCGTTTCAATGCCTTTTGAGCACTTTAATTCAAATCCTTGTGCCCTACAACTGTTAACAACTAAAAGTTCACAATTTGGTTTTTAATTACTGTTTTTACATTTCCCAAAGAGTCATCATTCATTATCTTCTCCAATGTTTTCTCGTATGATGGGAGGAGAGAGAAAGTAGATCTTATATGGTCGCACCACTTTTGACCGACAGTATCTAAATCAGCAAAAATTGGAGATTTAAATCAGACTGCTTCAAAATGAAATTGAGTGAAATTGGGAACTCAATTAGGTTTCTAGAGATCTTGGGAACATAACAAAATGCTCAATTTCAGTTAATTTTAAAGAAATTAGAAGTTTCAAATTTTGGGTATGTGGCCAATAAAGGCATTTTCATAATTACTGAAATTGAAAGGCAATTTTAGTAATTAGTGTTTTAATCTTGTAATTAGGGACTCAATAAACTCCCTTAAGCCTTNAATTTCAATTAATTTTAACGAAATTAGAAGTTTCAAATTTTGGGTATGTGGCCAATAAAGGCATTTTCATAATTACTGAAATTGAAAGGCAATTTTAGTAATTAGTGTTTTAATCTTGTAATTAGGGACTCAATAAACTCCCTTAAGCCTTCGGCTAAATTTTCAATAATTAAAATTTTTTTTGGTGAATTATTTTTAGGTGTTCGTGTACAGTTGAGAGCCGATTCAAAGATCCAGCACGAGCACGCATCTAATATGTGAGCGTAATTTATTTTCTAAATATTTTGGGATTATATATTATTAAGATTGAATTGCATTTGATTTGCTTCGATTGGACTTTCTTGTGCTTTTAAATCATGCTTATTAAATATATGATATACGTGAATTTAAATGGTTGCTGAATTTGAATTATGCCCTGTATTTGTGGTTTAAGTGAACTCAAATTTATTTGGAATAAATATGAAATCTGTGATTTAAATGGTTATTTGGTGATTTATGAAACTTTTAGGTATTTTCATAATTTTTAAAAATTCTAGGTAAAATGGTGATTTCAAAAAGAAAGTTGTAGAAAATCCGATGATGGGTAATCTCAGAGATCAATTCTAGGTAAATTTTGTGAAATTTTAAAATTTTTGGAGCAATTTTAAGATTGCAGAAAGATTCAAATATTTTGGTGAATTTTTTCAAAATAAGAGATTTTGGGAAATTGTTGAATTTATTACGATTTTAAAATAAATGATTTGAGAAAATCCAATGATGGGTGATCTCAGAGATGATTTTGAAGAGTACCACCCAATATTGATATACGATTGAGATATGTATGATATTACGCGTGCTATTATGCTATTACGACATCCTCTGCTGCGGACATGTGCGAAGAGAGAGATGATAAGGATAATGTCATGACGTATTTGGGACATCGGTCCATCACGATGAGTTATAGCCCCCTTCCTTGCCTGGGACGCCATCAGGACGTTAAGGGTTACACCGTCTGGTACTAGAGTGTTATACCAATTTTGATATATGATTGTTGATTCCTCAATTTAAATTAGTTTTTGATATTATTGGTTGTGGCCCGTATGTTGATTAATGGGTTGTGGCCCATTGAATTTATAAGAATATGTTCAACAAAATGAATTTAAATGTTTTGTGGAATTAAATTTATTGGTCTAGTGATTGATCCAAGATTTTAAGTGATTATGTTCAATTATATTTTTGCCCTTAAATCATGTTTTAATGATTTAATGATTTTTGGGAATAAAGCTAAGAGTTTTTGAAGCATTTTTCAAATGGGAAACTTTTCAAAGAGTGACGTGAGATTTTGAGTGTAAAGAATTTTACCAATTGGACATATATTTTGTAGTTACTTATAAGCACTCATTGAGATATTCGTATCTCACGTTTTGTATTTTAACCTCGTTCTTCTAGGTCCTAGCTGCAGGTCCTTGTGAGCTACCATTGGCATCGCATTCGGCTTAGCTTATGCTATTGTTTCATTGATTATGTAATAGAATATGCTACTTTTATTCAGTTTTACTTTTGGATTGTATTATTTTATAATTTCTGCTTATCTCATTTACTGGCATGCTTTAATTCATAGACTATACATTACTTATTGATTACTTGTATGATAAACCCATTTTGGAGGAGAATTTTGTTGGCTACCTCGAAGGGTTTTGATGAGATCTTTCTCTAGTAGGGCTTCTCTGGATAATGTGGAGGGATTTCCGGAATGGGTCCTGTCAGATCTGTCCTCCCAAAAAATGTCTAATATGTGATAATGGGATTTTGTTTTTTCTTCAATGCTATATGCAAAAAAGAGATTGATATTTTAAATTTGGACAATATTCAGATAGAACTTGTAAAGACGATGTATTTACTTGAAAAGTATTTTCTTCCATCTTTTTTTTATATAATGGTCCATTTGACTGTAATTTGGTTCGAGAAGTGCGATTGTATGGGCCAATATACTTTCGGTGGATGTATCCTTTTGAGAGATATATGAAAATGTTGAAGGGGTATGTTTGAAATCATTATTGCCTAGAAGGAAGCATTACGGAGAACTAAATCGCAGAAGAATCAATAAAATTTTGTAGCGAGTATCAAAAAGTCTTACCTACAACCGAGAACTTGTCTGGCCATCATGAGAAACAATGTTTGAAAGATGACACTGTTGGTCTTTTAAAGGGTGAGACTAGATTCAGTATTACCTACGTTGGGAGCAAATACATCTATACATACTTTCAAATACATCCAAAGTACAACCTTATTTCGAGTAAGTTTTATTTTTTTGAATATTTATTTAAAAGTTATGCTTATAATAATTTTTTATATATGGAAAGTTTGAGGTGTGATATTCGTAAGAAAACAAAAAATGCAAAGTGGTTTCAGATGAGCAAAATTGCACTTTTATGCATGGTTCCAGAATCAAATAAGTTTAATATATGTTGGCTAGCGTTTATGAATTTCAACTCTTTGTTACATTGCATAATTGACGCATGAACTAATATTATGAATTTTTTTATGCAGATTTAGAATGTGTTAATTTAACCAAATAACAATGTGTCACAAATATTGAGGTTGATAGCATTGGGGTCACGTTTTGAAGTAATGAAATATTTAGGCTATGGCATCAATGAGATTCAATACCATACAGTTGAAAGGGACAATAAGCACGTTACACAAAATAACGGCAAAAGCTTGGTGGCTCAGACAATGCAGTATGCAAGTGCAAAAGATGGCAACCCAACATTCAATGATATGGCATTTTATAGTGGAGTGGTATAAATATGGGATGTTGATTACATTAAATTTTGCATTCCAGTGTTCAAATGTGATTGGGTTGATGACAAGCATTGTGTTAAGAATGATGATTTCGGTTTCACATGTGTCAATTTTAACAAATTTGGTCACAAATTTTAATGCGGGCATCATATAGCCATATTCTACCATTGGAGCAAAAGATGATGATTTAAGCATGATGTCCAAGCAAGGGATGAAGGTGGTAATGATGCTCAGGAGTTGCGGAAACGAAACGACATAGTTTTAAAAACAAGCATTTTATAATGGCAGTTTCGTAATTTTAGTTATTTTTGAATTATAATGGCAGTTTCGTAATTTAGCTATTTTCGGATTATAATGGCAGTTTTGTAATTATTTCTATTTTCAGATTATATTTATTTAGGGTTACTTTTAAGCCTTAGGATTACTTTCCTAATTATTTTATGGTCTAGATTGATTATTAACCTAACCATAATCTCTATATAAAGGGGAGGTTACTAGCTTGTAAAATAACATTAATTATTAATTATTGAGAATCTACTCTTGTTTTCAACAAGACTTGTGTGTTCCAAGTGAGGATAGTTCTTCTTCTACTGCATTGGGAATTGATCTTCTTATCAAAGGTATTTACTTTGTGGCGAATTTCAATTTCATTCTTTGCCTTCTAATTAGTGTTGCTAGATACAATTGTTATCTAGAGGTGCTATAGGGCGGGTTTTTACCTAGGGTTTGTTCCATATCATCTTGTGTGTTGGGATTACAGTTTCTTTAAGCTTGGGGTTCCGCATCATTTGGTATCAGAGCAAGGCCAAGATAAATTCCTATTTATCTTGTTCTTTGTTTTTTTTTTTTAGAGTCTTTGATTGGCTTTTTATTTTCTGCTTTTTTTTTCTTTTGTTCTTGAGTTCTTCGTGTTCTTCATTGTTCTTGGTGTTTTAGTACCCAAAAAAAAATTAAAAAAAAATCGTACCAAAAAAAAAAGAAGCAGAAAAAGAAGAATCTGATTATATATACAAAAGAAAAAAAGAAAAAAAAAACATAGCAAAAAAAAAATATTGAAAGTTGGAATATTGAGATTTGTTGCTTGCAAATTATGAAAGTTACTTATTCCTAATTGATTTCTGATTTTTATTAGTCCTTATTTTCTACTTTTCTAATTTTTTTTTATTTCATATGCTCATAGTTTTTTATTTTCTTACTTTCTTATTCTCATAGTTTCTTATTCTTATACTTTCCTATTCTAAATTTATTTAGTTTCCTATTCTCATTGTGTTGATTTTATAGAGTAATTATTATTTATTTCATTACTCTTTTGCCCTTTTCTTTTGTGCCAATTTTGCCTTAGAATTGAACTTGCTTTTATTGTTAGGTTTTAATTTTGAAATTTGCTATTTTAGTTTTATATTTTTGTTTAAGATAATTGGTTATGAAGTGCAACTTGGTGAACAAGACTTGAGTGGTAAAAGGCTTGAGTGATGAGCATAAAGAGGGTAAAAGGCAAATTTGTGTGAAACACGAGGGTTTACCATTGTTGAGTTAAACACATAACAGAGTGTGTAAGAATGTCTAAAAGAGACGAAAAGGAAGTTTCTACTTCGGAAGAAGTGCAAGTGGCAACACCGAATCCAAAGCTTTTACGACAATCCTTGGAGGTGAGTATAGAAAGATGGAAGAGAGAATGACTTCTAGGATGGAAGAAACATTGAAATCTAGGATGGATGAGATGATGGAGCAAATGAGGGAGATGACCATGACCATGTCCAATAATACTAGAAGGGAATGAGCACGACCCAGGAGACAAGAAGTAATTGTTTCCGATGAAGAAGAGTATGAAGTCCAAACTGTAAGGAGAAGACCTAGGAGATAGGAGCCAAGAGGAGGAAGGGATGACAACCTAAGTTCGATTAAGATGCACATTCTGCCATTCAAGGGAAGAAGTGATGCTGAGGTATACTTGGAATGGGAAAAAAAGGTAGAGTTAATATTTGATTGTCACAATTACTTTGAGGAGAAGAAGGTTAAACTAGCTGCAGTAGAGTTCACCGACTATGCTCTAGTTTGGTGGGAGCAACTCATACAGTCAATGAGGAGATATAGAGAAGATCCGGTCTCAACTTGGGATGAGATGAAGAGAATTATGAGGAAGAGGTTTGTACCATCCTATTACTATAGAGAGCTTCATCAAAAGTTGCAGAGACTCATACAAGGGTCTAGGTCCGTAGAGGAGTATTACAAAGAGATGCAGATGATTATGATAAGGGCCAACATTGAAGAGGATAGAGAAGCTACAATGGCAAGATTTCTAAGTGGGATGAACAAAGATATAGCCAAGGTGGTTGATCTACATCCATATGTAGAAATGGAAGAAATGGTCAACATTGCTATTAAAGTGGAAAAGCAATTGAAAAGTGAAGGGTCATCAAAAGGGTTTTCTATCTCCAATTCGAAGTGGGGTTCCTACTCGAAGTGGAACAAGTATGACGACAATAAGAGAGAGAAGAACTTGGAGACCAAAGAGAAAATTGGATATGCATCCAAGTTCAAAGATAAGAGTGCCAACCTAATAAGAGGTACTTCTAATCCTAACACTTCTAGTACTTCTAGACATAGGGAAATAAAATGTTTTAAATGTCAAGGGTTTAGGCATATTGCTTCGGAATGTCCAAATAAGAAAACTATGTTGATGAGGGGTAATGAAGTAATGTAGGAGTTTGTTCGAAGAGGAAAGGCCACCATTAGAATATGATTCTAGTGAGGATGAGAATGTAGAGTATGTTGTTGTTGGAGAGTCCTTAGTAATTAGGAGGGTTTTAAATTTGAAGGTGAAGGAATAGGGACTAAAACAGAGGGAGAATATTTTTCACACTCGATGTTTTGTGGGTGGTAAAACATGTAGTTTAATCATTGATAGGGGTAGTTGTGCTAATGTTGCTAGTATTACTTTGGTTGAGAAGTTGGGACTAGTATGTGAAAAACACCCTAACTCGTATAGGTTACAATGGTTGAATGATAGTGGGGAGATTAAGGTAAATAAGAGAGTGAAAGTTGCCTATTCTATTGGAAAGTATAGTGATGAGATTTTGTGTGATGTAGTACCTATGCAAGCGGGGCATATTTTGTTGGGTAGACCATGGCAAACCGATAGGAGGACTATCCATGAAGGTTTTAAGAATAGGTATTCTTTTGAGCACAATGGAAAGAAAGTCACACTTGCACCATTATCTCCAGAAGAGGTGTATCTTGAACAATTGAAACTATCCAAAGTTTTCCATGGGGATTTGGGAAGTGAGGCAAATAAAAGAATTGAGTGTAAAGAGGCCAAGAGTGAAAAGAATAAAAATAAAGGCCCAATGGTGAGTGATTGCACTAGTAATAAAGATGAAAGTGTAAGAGAGAAAAGTGAGAAGAGTGAAAAGAAAGAGTTTTTATGGAAAAGAGAGAGATGTAAAAGGATCATGCTTATGCAAGAGAGCACTAATTCTTGTGAGGTTTAGGGAATTTTATTTTTATGAAACTAATCTTAACCCAAATTTGCCTAGTGTTTTTGTTTCTTTCTTGAAGGAATTCCCCGAGGACATGCCCAAAGGATTACAACCAACAAGGAGCATCAAGCAATTGATATTTGAACCATGTGATTGGGTTTGGGTACATTGGAGGAATAAAATGTTTCATAACAAAAAGAAGTTTAAGTTGGATGCTAGATGCAATGGACATTTTCAAGTTCTCGAAAAGATTAATGACATTGCATACAAGATTGATATTCAAGGCGAATATAATGTGTCTGCATCATTTAATGTTTCAGATCTTTCTCCTTTTGATATAGATGCAGATTCGAGAACGAATCTTTTTGAAGAGGAAGGGAATGATGCGGGCACCATAGAGCCATATTCTACATTGGAGCAAAAGATGATGATTTAAGCATGATGTCCAAGCAAGGGATGAAGGTGGTAATGATGCTCAGGAGTTGCGAAGACGAAACGACGTAGTTTTAACGTGCTTAGCTAGACACGATTTGTGTTATGCCGTGCTCAATTTTAACGTGCAGTGTTCAAGATATGCCCGTGCTACTTGACCCGTTTTATACCTCTACATGTATATGACTGGTCAAATAAGTAAGTCTATGTTTATTTGGTTAGTTATAAATGTATACTATTTTTTTTTTGTTATAATTGCTACTTTAATTACTTTTGTTGTTTGTATAACTTATTGTAACAATTATTATTTATATGTTTTTTTATTTAATGGTGATTATTTTTTGCAATTGAAAATATATTTTTAAATAAAATTTAATTACATTTTAATAAAAATAAACATATTAAATATAAACCGCCTATATTTATTAGGACAATTTGCAAAAAAAATAAAATTGAAACTTAAAGACGATGGGCTAAACAAAGAACCATCGTAAATAGTGAACGGCTGCCACGTGGAAACACACTATTTACAATGATTCATAAGGTTTGGAATGGCGTACATATATGTACCGCATGACTGGGAATGCCACGTTGCAACACTAAAACAATAGTTGCCATGTGGACATCCTGCCATGTGGCACATATATACGTCGCTTTGTAGTTTGGCCCATTGTATATATATGTGCCACGTGACGTCTACATGGCTTTCAACGCGACATACACATTTAAATGTGACGGTTTCATCATGTAAAAATGTCAGTTTTGAATTGTCATATTTATTGGAGAATTTATACGACGCCGGTTTCTACGATGGTTTGGGTTCGCGTTTTAAAGGTTTAAAACTTCGATTTATACCCGACATTTTTTACCTTTATTTTTAGTGGTGGTTGCACCAAACAGAAATATTGTTATACATATTTTACATCCAACACCAAATATAAAAGATGTTAAAAGCACTAATGGGAATTACACCATAAATTTTTCTCTAGCAAGCTCATCATTAAATCTAACAACAAGACAATGAGGGATATTAGCTAAATTCCCCCTTTAAAAAACATATCCATACTATTAATAAAGGCAAAGTTTGCCGCAGAATATGCATGTGTGTTTGCTTCTCTTGCCGTCCACTCCAAAGACCAACTGAGTCAGATAAACCTACTTTTGATTTCAATAATATCATTTCAAAACCACTAGGACGTTAGCTCCCTTTGATCGCCAATCAGATCGACCACCCTTTTAGCATCACATATCCACACAAGCTTCTCCCACCTTTTATCTTCCAGCATAGAGGATGCCCAATTAACTACTTTCAGCTCTGCATGCTATACTAACTCGGCTTCGGTGCACTTGGCAGTCACCAGGATCAGTTCTCCAGTAGAGTTACGAACAACGACAGCAAGAGCAGTTCCTCCTACTTTCCAGGCAATGTCAACATTAACTGCAAATGCACCGACTTGTGGGGGGATCCATATTCCTTTTCTCCCACTTTTGCAATTCTTCCCTTTCTTTCGTTTACTCTTTCCCACAAAATCCTCAACCCAATTTTCCAAAAAATTCACCATAACGGCTACATCAATTTTACCTCAAAACCTAACACCGTTTCTTATCTTCCACACTGTAAACATGTAAGAAGCAAAAATCATTAGGGAGAGAAGAACATCTCCGGTTTCCCCTTGACTCTGGAGACATCTAATGATGAAGGTTTTCATGTCGATTCCCTCAAAAGTTTCCAACCTGATGCCCTATTTACAAGCAAAAGCCACTGCTCTTGACACATGGTAGTCCAAGAAAAGGTGTACCAGCAATTTTGGGCTACCCCCACAAAAGATACAGAGGGAGTCTGACATGACTCACTCTACCCAAGTCCTGCCTGCAGGACTTAATCACACTGATTAAGTCCCTAAGCAGTTAATAACCACCATAAATAACAATTCCATAACCAAAACTCTTATATGCCAGAAAATTTAATAGAAATTTCGGCAGAGTTTGATCTGTATTTGTAATATTTCCCCAAATTAATTACATGTACCTGCAAGTTTAGAAAATAATTCCACAACACACGAGTTCACCAAACTCTACCATAATTCAAACAAATCTTGCAGTAATACATTGATATACATAATCTCCTACATAATTACGAAACTGTAATTACAAAATATATTTCTATCATACTACCATTTAATACACAACTAGCCCATAAACTAGTACAATCTAATTTCGCTATTACTACCTCTAACTCGCTGCTCCGGCACTTACTAATAACAGTAGTAAGGTTAAAAATCCAAGAACTACCTGAAATATTTTTAGAAGTTGAAGGAGGGGTGAGTATTTGCATACTCAGTGAGTAGAAACTAAATAAAGAAAATGATATTTTCTTCTATACATAATGTATATAAAAATTTGTTTTTACATGCAATCTCTTTTGAAAGTAGTTCATCTTCCAAATTTCCAAATATTTATATATTTATATCATAATTAATATATTTCAATTATGTCAAAGTATCTTGAAATATAAAACAACACACACACATCAATGAAATACAATATATGAGGGACATTAAGTGAAAAGCCATAGAACATATATATATGAACATATCATATATATACCAGGCGGGTAAGCTAACCATTAAATCTTCAGTGAAAAGCCACATACATATATGTGAACAAATCATCATATACCAAGCGGGTAATAACATTTTCTGTGAAAATTATTGTCCCTTTATACACACATGTATGCAATTCATAATCTCACCTTGGCGACATAAACCATCGTACAAGCATAAATAATCTAGCGGCATAAACCATCGCTCAATAACTTGGCGGCATAAAACATCACCCAAGTAAATAACCTCCCTACTTGGCGGTATATCCCATTGCCCAAGTAGTCACCAAACATAGATATCATGCATTTATGAGTTCACACAAAAATGATCACATTCATAAAAATCTACTTTAAATTCATAATTAAAGCATTCTTTTAAACACATGTATAAATATGTATGTATTTATTCCAAAGAAAATAACAAGGTAATATATATAACAGTCTATATATATATATATACTTGTAAAACTTATTTAATCACAAAAATATATTTCTTAATCATATAACTTCTGAATATATTGCCAAACCATAAAATATATGTATATATTCATGCCTTTACATATATATATATATATATATTTATAAATATGTGTGTTCCCACTCACAGAAACGTCGCGTTGACGCTTATCATCGGTTGGATGCTCCTTGTCTTTCGACCGGAGTAGTTCATTCCTCTAGTAATAGCATAAAATAATATTACAACATATTTTATTACAGTAATGTAAAGTAAAACCCCTTTTTATTACATATTTTCACACTTATGTAATTTTTCTCCTAATAACATAGGTTTATTAATTATATTTTTCCCAAATAATTTTTAAAGGTTAATACCTAAATTTTTATTCTTAACTTCCATCATAATTAATTTTTAACTTATTTTTTTATCCTCGTACACTTAAATTTTCCAACTAAACTTACTAATTCCCAACTAAATACATAATTAACCTTCATAATTCCTCTAAATCTTTTAATTAAAATTTATCATATTAACTCCAATCACAACTCCTAATCCATCACCATAATTTCATTAAAACATATTCAAAAATTTCACAAATTTCACTAATTTTCCATTCTCCAACTCTATACTATAAGGGCTTATCATTATACAATGTAAATAAGCATAGGTAACATGATTACCTTCAATTGGAGCCAAAATTTCACAATTTCTCCAAAAGTCTGAAAATCCCCTTTGTGTCCTTTTTCTCAAATCTCTAATCTAGCTCACTAATGACAGGACCCGACCCGCAAAAATCCTGCCTGCGTGACTTAATGTTGCCACTAAGCCACAAGCAGTCATGAAAAACCCGCTAAACAAAATTTTAAAAGGGTAAGAATTAACAGACCGAAAAGTTTCACTACTATCGGAAATTTTATTAAAAATTTCGGCAGCATTTTGGCTGTTTCTAACACTCCCCAAAATGCTAAAAGCTACAAACCTGCAAGAAAACCAGTCCTAAAACCAAATTATTCTACCAGCACGCATTTCCACACAATTAGATCACCAAACAGTACGCAACTCAACACTTAAACAAATATATTGTTTAAGTACGGTGTAGCTGCACTCAGTTTAAAACTGAGCTGCCTACATACCCTTTCAACAAGGGATCAAGCTACCTGTAGTTCCGAAAGCATATTTACACAAATATGCTACAATCAAACACATTCAGCATTTAATCCAAAGAAAAATACACAATAAATAAATTACCACATATTAAGTATAAATGCCACACATCACCCATTAACCAAAATTAATATCACAGACAATTCATTTACAATTCGCACAAACACAATTTATAATGATTAATACACAATAACATATAATGTATATGCTCATCAAGCAAAATCATTCCCAAACACAACAATTCAATAAAAGTATTCACCGACCCAGTCCACAATTATTTTCATACAACCAATTTACAATTTCAACTAATTCCAACCCAATCAACCAGCAACTACTTATCTCACAGTAATTATATGCTTCCATATACATTCCACAGAACAGTTCACTCGATCGAATTCTCATAAATAGAGTTACACAATGATTACACCCAAATCCACATACGGAATCCAGTCGATTCGCAACAATCAACCCACATACACATTCAATTCCACAGCAAGCACCAAAACATCACCACATATAGCTATATCACCAATTAACAACAATTTCTATTTTAACAATTATTAACACTACAGTTCAAACCGGGTAAATTCCAATACTCAGTTATAATACACAAATTACATATCGAAACGAAGCTCGCGGAGAGTAGAGTGCAACCGAGAACTTACCTCGTCCAACCGCCGCCGGTGGTGGCCGGAAAATGGCCGGGAAACGGCGGCCGAGCACCCTCAAATCACGCAGTCCACACGAGCGAGCTTCGAGACGAACGGAGGCCGAAATTAGTTTCGGAAGGTCCAAAATAGGGGGAAAGGACTGGTTTCATCACCGGAAACCGCCGAGATCCGGCGACCGGAGGAGAAACGGCCCTCGCCGGATCCGTCGTCGTTTCCGGCAAACCGCGGCGTTTCACGGCCAGTTGAGGGTGGGGAAGGAGAGAGGAGGGTCCGGCGAAGCTTTCCCGGGCAGTGGGCCGGCCTGACTCCGCCGGAATCCAGCGAATCGCAAAAAAAGCAGCTGACCGGATTTCTCACCTTTCCTGGCGATCTGGACTGTTCCACGGGCTGCCGCCTGCAGGAAAAGGTGGTCGGGCAAGTGGGCTTCCAAACCCAGGCGGTGGCGCGGCTGATCGGCGCCGGAAACGGGCCTAATCCGGCAATTTTGAAAATCGCAGCTGGCCGGATTTCCTTAAATTTCTGGCTGTCTGGACCTTTCCACGGCGAGCCACCGGTGCCAAAGGAGAGAGGGGGTCGGCGGGGTCATTTCCTGGGTGGTTTCCGGCCTGATCTGGCCGGGATTTGACCGTGGCCGGCGGTCGGAAGTTGCGCGATGGGTGGCTGCGCGAGAGGGGGGAAAACTGGTCGTGCGTGTCCTGTCCCTCCAGAACCTTCCAGCTAAAAACACATAAAGGCAGGGGCAAAATGNGGCGGGGTCATTTCCTGGGTGGTTTCCGGCCTGATCTGGCCGGGATTTGACCGTGGCCGGCGGTCGGAAGTTGCGCGATGGGTGGCTGCGCGAGAGGGGGGAAAACTGACCGTGCGTCTCCTGTCCCTCCAGAACCTTCCAGCTAAAAACACATAAAGGCAGGGGCAAAATGGTCATTTTGCCCTGCCACAGCAATTTACCAAAATACCCCTCACTCTCTTCCGGTCATAACTTCTCGGTTTTAACTCCAAATCGAGCGTGCCACTAGTCTACAGACTCGTATTGACTAGCTCTACGCAACGGTACCACGGTCAAAACCATAGCACGCTCACACCAAAAAGTCAACCCCGAGCCCTTCCTTGGTCAAACTTGGTCAACTCGGTCAACTTTGAGAAATTTCAATATTTTCCCTGGGACGGGGTGTTACACTAATCCTCAATTCCAACACTTGGATTTTGTAAAGGAGTGAGAGATGAAGCTTTTGATACAAAGATTTCAGCGAGAGGTGGCCGGAATCTCTCTATTTCCGGTGAGTAAGGTAATTCTGCTAAACTCCAAAAACTCAAACTTAGAGTGGTTTTTGGTTAAAATAAACCTCACCAAAGTGTTTAAAATGCTTTAAAACCTATGGATAACCTATTTCTAAGCTTGATTTGGAAGAGATACAAAATTTTCTCCTCTAAAAAATGGTGGCCGGTGCTCAAAAAAAAAGTTGAAAGGTTGGTGTCTGTGTGAGGAAGAAGGAGATGTTGGTAATTCGAATATTTGCCCCATTTTTCCAATTTTTCCCTTCACTCATAACACCTAACTATTTAATTTCAAGGGCAAAATGGTCATTTGCTCATTTTTATTTTATTTCCTTTTATTTTCTCATTTTCATTTTTATTCTTCTTTTTACACTAACTCTAATTAAAAACACTAATCCACAAATTTTAACTCTAAGTTTTTTTTTTTATTTCTCTTAGATAAAATTTTAAAATAACAAAACTATTTCACTAATAAATATTTTCCTTATACTACCATTAGTGTTAATAATTCTATTATTAAACATAATTAACTCTAATTACTTTGCTAATCACTACTTAAGTTTTAGGATGTTACAGAGTCTCCCACTCCAATTTGGTTGTGCAGCAACATGTTTGTGGGAAGGATATTGGAGGCTTCCCTCCATAGGAAAATCTTTAATCTCTCGTGCAGATGGGCATTCTAGATACATTTCCAAACTTCTCCCTCCACCAAATTATATGTTTCGCTGTCCAATTAGTGGCAACTCTTGACTGAGAAAACCCTTGCATTTATTGCCAGTCCACATGAGCTTGTCCTCAATTTGGCACCTTGGCATATCCATTCTTCTAACATCTTCTGCACACTCGGCATCACAGAGATCATTCAGCAAGTTCTCGTTCCATCTTTTATTCGAGGAGTCAACAAAATCAGCAACTCTGTGCACCCTACAATTTATCACCCCTTATTTTAGTTTTATATTTTTCTTGTGTCTCCATGGAATTCGAGGATCAATAGAAGCACCATTTCCCACCTGATAGGACACTTTAGCTCGCACCAACTCCTTTGTGCTCAGGATGCCCTTCCACACGAAAGAATCTCCCTACTTAGCCTTGCACTCAAAGAAGGATTTTTCCTTCAAATATTTCTATCTCAGCTTTGAGGACCACAAGTTGTCCTCCCCTCGAGCAAGTTCCCAACCTAACTTTGCCAGCAAAGCCTTATTTTATATTTGAGAATAGCTGAAATCCCAACCAACCAGTTGCTTTTGGCAAACACAACGATTTCCAAGACTTCAAAGCCATCTAGCGGTTTCCCGCAGCCTTCGAATCCCACCAAAAACGTCTTACCATCGAGTCCATCTCGTCACAAACCTCTTTGGGAACCAGAAAAGTGGCCATTGTATACACGGGCATAGCTTGGGCCACAACTTTAATAAAAGTGGCCTTGCCCGCTTTTGAAAGCAATTGACCTCTCCACCCTTCAAACCGAGCCTGCAAGCAGTCTTTAAGGCGACTGAAATCCTTCGATTTGTTTCTCCCAAAAATTAGCATGTTGTCTAGATGATGAGGAACCCCAAGCTTAAAGAAACTGTAATCCCAACACACAAGATGATATGGAACAAACCCTAGGTAAAAACCCGCTGATGCGGAACCCCAAGCTTAAAGAAACTGTAATCCCAACACACAAGATGATATGGAACAAACCCTAGGTAAAAACCCGCCCTATAGCACCTCTAGATAACAATTGTATCTAGCAACACTAATTAGAAGGCAAAGAATGAAATTGAAATTCGCCACAAAGTAAATACTTTTGATAAGAAGATCAATTCCCAAATGCAACAAGTAGAAGAAGAACTATCCTCTCTTGGAACACACAAGTCTTGTTGAAAACAAGAGTAGATTCTCAATAATCAATAATCAAAGTTGTTTTTAACAAGCTAGTAACCTCCCCTTTATATAGATATTAGGGTTATGTTAAGAATCAATCTAGACCATAAAATAATTAGGAAAATAATCATAAGGCTTAAAACTAACCCTAAATAAATATAATCCGAAAATAGAAATAATTACAAAACTGCCATTATAATCTGGAAATAGCAATAATTACGAAACTGCCATTATAATCCGAAAATAGCTAAATTACGAAACTGCCATTGTAATACGAAAATGGCTAAAATTATGTCGTTTTGTCTTTGCAACTCCCGAGCAGCATTACTACCTTCATTCTTTGCTTGGACATCATGCTTAAATTATCATTATGCCTTATAAAAGTGTTTGGATCATGTGGATACTTGAATCGATCCTCATCAATTATTCTTTTCACAAGTTTAAGCATTCCCGCTTTGATCTTCTTAGCTCGAGAACGCGTCACTGATCCACTTGGCAGCACAATGTCTTCACCATGTACATCCATGCTAGAAGAGCGCTCGATGCCCACATCATTCCCTCCCTCCTCAAAAAGATTCGTCCTCGAATCTGCATCCATGTCAAAAGGAGAAAGAGCAGCAACATTGAATGATGCATACACATTATACTCACCTGGAAGATCAATTTTGTATGCATTGTCATTGATCCTCTCGAGAACTTGAAAAGGTCCATCGCCTCTAGCATCCAACTTAGACTTTCTTTGGTTAGGAAACCTTTCCTTCCTTATGTGTACCCAAACCCAATCTCCTGGTTCAAATATCACTTGCTTTCGCCCCTTATTTGCTTTTTGAACAGTTAGACAGTTACGCTTCTCAATTTGCAACCTCGCTTTCTCATGTATAGTCTTAACCAAATCCGCCTTCTGTTGTCCATCTAAGCTAGCAATCTCACTCAAAGGTAAAGGCATCAAATCCAACACAGTTAAAGGATTAAAACCATACACAATCTCAAATGGTGAAAAACCTGTAGAAGAATGAATAGTTATATTATATGCAAATTCAACAAAAGGTAAACAATCTTCCCAAGTTTTCAAAATCTTACAAACAATAGCACAAAGCAAAGTACCTAGAGTCCTATTAACCACCTCCGTTACCATCGGTTTGTGGATGACAAGTAGTAGAATACAACAATTTAGTACCTAACTTACCCCACAAAACTCTCCAAAAGTGACTCAAAAATTTCACATCCCTATCAGACACAATAGTTCTAGGCACTCCATGCAATCTTACAACCTCCCTAAAGAACAAGTCAGCAATATTTGTAGCATCATCAGTTTTATGACATGCAATAAAGTGTGCCATCTTAGAAAATCTATCAACAACCACAAATATGATATCCCTACCCTTCCTAGTTCTAGGTAATCCAAGGACAAAATCCATGGATATATCAACCCAAGGCTCATTAGGAATAGGCAAAGGTGTATATAACCCATGTGGCATAGACTTAGACTTGGCATGTTTACATGCAATAGAATGAGAACAAATTCTTTGAACATCCCTTTTCATATGTGGCCAATAAAAGTGTTCAACTAAAACATCTAAAGTCTTGTGCACACCAAAATGACCCATTAAACCACCATTATGAGATTCTCTAACAAGCAATTCTCTAACAGAGCAATTAGGCACACAAATTCTTGAACCACGAAACAGAAAACCATCATGTCTATAGAACTTATTAAATGCACCTTGTTCACATGCAACATAAATATCCTTAAAATCAGAATCACTTGCGTACATGTCTTTCAATTGCTCAAAACCTAACAACTTAGAAGTTAATGTAGTTATGAGGACATACCTTCGAGATAATGCATCAGCTACTACATTCTCCTTACTTTGCTTGTAGCATATCACATATGGAAAACTCTCTATGAACTCAGCCCACTTTGCATGCCTCTTGTTGAGCTTTCCTTGTCCCTTGATGTGTTTGAGAGATTCATGATCGGTATGAATCACAAACTCCTTTGGAAGCAAATAATGTTGCCACACCTCCAGGGCACGAAATAGTGCATACAACTCCTTATCATACGTAGAGTACTTAAGTTGAGCTCCATTTAGCTTCTCACTAAAGTATGCAAAGGGACGTTTTTCCTGCATCAAAACAGCACCTATACCAATCCTAGAAGCATCACATTCAACCTCAAACATCTTATCAAAATTAGGTAGAACAAGAATAGGAGCAGAACATAACTTATCTTTTAAAGTTTAAAACGCATGTTCTTGTTCCTTACCCCATTTAAAACCTACTTCTTTTTTGACAATCTCATTCAAAGGAGCAGCTACGGTAGAGAAGTCCTTCACAAACCTTCTATAAAAGCCAGCTAAACCATGAAAACTTCTTACCTCAGACACGTTCTTAGGTGTAGGCCATTCCTTTATAGCCTTGATCTTCTCTTCATCTACTTCAACACCCTGTGCACTCACAACAATACCAAGAAAAACAAGCCTATCTATACAAAATGTGCACTTCTTAAGGTTAGCATATAATTTCTCTTTTCTAAGCACATCTAGCACTTGGCTAACATGCATCACATGGTCATCTAAACTTTTGCTATATATCAAAATATCATCAAAATATACAACCACAAACTTTCCTAGAAATTCCCTTAAAACATGGTTCATTAATTGTATAAATGTACTAGGAGCATTAGTTAACCCAAAAGGCATAACCATCAATTCATATAAACCATATTTTGTTTTAAAAGCAGTTTTCCACTCATCCCCTTGCTTCATCCGAATTTGATGGTATCCACTTTTTAAATCTATCTTATTAAATAAGCAAGCACCATGCAATTCATCAAGCATATCATCTAACCTAGGAATGGGATAACGATACTTTACCGTTATTTTATTCACTGCTCGACAATCAACACACATCTTCCATGTGTCATCCTTCTTGGGTACCAATAAGACTGGTACAACACAAGGACTCATGCTCTCCTTAACATGACCCTTTGCTAGCAACTCCTCCACTTGCCTTTGTAACTCATTCGTTTTCTCGGGATTGCTACGATAGGCTGGTCAGTTTGGAATGCTTGCTCCAGGTACAAAATCTATTTGGTGCTCAATACCTCTCAAGGGCGGCAATCCAGTCAGCATCTCTTCTGGGAAAACATCGTCAAAATCCTGCAACAAAAAGACAAATACACTAGGCAAATCGGGGTTAAGGTTAGTTTCACAAAGCAAAATCTCTCGAAACCTCACCAATAATATTGCTTTTTTGCCTAAGAATGCAGTCTTGATTTCTCTCTCTTTTGCATAAAAACTCTTTTTCTTCACTTTTCTCTCTTGCACTTTCCTCTTTATTACTAGTGCAATCACTCACCATTGGGCCTTTATTTTTATTCTTTTCACTCTTGGCCTCTTTACACTCAATTATTTTATTTGTCTCACTTCCCAAATCCCCATGGGAAACTTTAGATAGTTTCAATTGTTCAAGATACACCTCTTTTGGAGATAATGGTGCAAGTGTGACTTTCTTTCCATTGTGCTCAAAAGAATACATATTCTTAAAACCTTCATGGATAGTCCTCCTATCGTATTGCCATGGTCTATCCAACAAAATATGTCCCGCTTGTATAGGTACTACATCACACAAAACCTCATCACTATACTTTCCAATAGAAAGTGCAACTTTCACTCTCTTATTTACCTTAATCTTCCCACTATCATTCAACCATTGTAACCTATAAGGGTTAGGGTGTTTTTCACATACTAGTCCCAACTTCTCAACCAAAGTAGTACTAGCAACATTAACACAACTACCCCCATCAATGATTAAAGTATATGTTTTACCACCCACAAAACATCTAGTATGAAAAACATTCTCCCTTTGTTCTAGTCCCTCTTCCTTCACCTTCAAATTTAAAACCCTCCTAGTAACTAGGGACTCTCCAACCACGGGATACTCTACATCCTCATCCTCACTAGAATCATACTTTATTGGTGGCCTTTCCTCATCGGACTCAGACTCCGACATTGCTTCATTACCTCTCATCAACATAGTTTTCCTATTTGGATATTCGGAAGCAATATGCCCAAACCCTTGACATTTAAAACATTTTATTTCCCTATGTCTAGAAGTATTAGTAGCATTAGGATTCGAAGTACCTCTTGTAGGGTTGGCACTCTTATCCTTGAACTTGGATGCATCTCCAATTTTCTCTTTGGTCTCCAAGTTCTTTTCTCTCTTCTTGTCGTCATACTTGTTCGACTTCGAATTGGAACCCCACTTCGAATTAGAGCTTGAAAACCCTTTTGATGACCCTTCACTTCTCAATTGCTTTTCCACTTTAATAGCCATGTTGACCATTTCTTCCATCTCTACATATGGATGTAGATCCACCACCTTGGCAATATCTTTGTTCATCCCACTTAGAAATCTTGCCATTGTAGCTTCTCTATCCTCTTCAATGTTGGCCCTTATCATAATCATCTCCATCTCTTTGTAATACTCTTCTACGGACCTAGACCCTTGTGTGAGTCTCTGCAACTTTTGATGAAGCTCTCTATAGTAATAAGATGGTACAAACCTCTTCCTCATAATTCTCTTCATCTCATCCCAAGTTGAGACCGAATCTTCTCTATATCTCCTCCTTGACTGTATAAGTTGCTCCCACCAAACTAGAGCATAGTCGGTGAACTCCACTGCAGCTAGTTTAACCTTCTTCTCCTCTGAGTAATTGTGACAATCAAATATTAACTCTACCTTTTTTTCCCATTCCAAGTATGCCTCGGCATCACTTCTACCCTTGAATGGCGGAATGTGCATCTTAATTGAACTTAGGTTGTCATCCCTTCCTCCTCTTGTCTCCTCTCTCCTAGGTCTTCTTCTTACAGTTTGGACTTCATACTCGTCTTCATCGGAAACAATTACTTCTTGTCTCCTGGGTCGTGTTCCTTCCCTTCTAGTAGTATTGGACATGGCCATGGTCATCTCCCTCATTTGCTCCATCATCTCATCCATCCTAGATTTCAATGTTTCTTCTATCCTAGAAGTCAATCTCTCTTCTATCCTTCTATACTCACCCTCCAAAGATTGTCGTAAGAGCTTTGGATCCGGTGTTGCCACTTGCTCTTCTTCCAAAGTAGAAACTTCCTTTCCGTCTCTTTTAGACATTCTTACACACTCCCTTACGTGTTTAACTCAAAAATAGTAAACCCTCGTGTTTCACTCAAATTTGGCTTTTACCCTTTATATGCTCACCACTCAAGCCTTTTACCATTCAAGTCTTGTTCACCAAGTTGCACTTTTGAACCAATTATCTTAAACAAAAATATAAAACTAAAGTAGCAAATTTCAAAATTAAAACCTAACAATAAAAGCAAGTTCAATTCTAGAGCAAAATTGGCACACAAAAAAAGACAAAAGAGTAATGAAACAAATAATAATTACTCTATGAAATTAACACAATGAGATTAGGAAACTAAACAAATTTAGAATAGGAAAGTAAGAAAATAAGAAATTATGAGAATAGGGAACAAATTAAATTGAGAATAGGAAAGTAAGAAAACTTAGGAAATATGGAATAATAAAAATCAGAAATCAATTAGGAATAAGTAACTTTCCTAATATTCAAGCAACCAATCTCAATATTCCAACTTTCAATTCTTTTTTTTTTTTTNAATCCCAACACACAAGATGATATGGAACAAACCCTAGGTAAAAACCCGCCCTATAGCACCTCTAGATAACAATTGTATCTAGCAACACTAATTAGAAGGCAAAGAATGAAATTGAAATTCGCCACAAAGTAAATACCTTTGATAAGAAGATCAATTCCCAAATGCAACAAGTAGAAGAAGAACTATCCTCTCTTGGAACACAAAAGTCTTATTGAAAACAAGAGTAGATTCTCAATAATCAATAATCAAAGTTGTTTTTAACAAGCTAGTAACCTCCCCTTTATATAGATATTAGGGTTAGGTTAAGAATCAATCTAGACCATAAAATAATTAAGAAAATAATCATAAGGCTTAAAACTAACCCTAAATAAATATAATCCAAAAATAGAAATAATTACAAAACTACCATTATAATCTGGAAATAACAATAATTACGAAACTGCCATTATAATCCAAAAATAGCTAAATTACGAAACTGCCATTGTAATCCGAAAATGGCTAAAATTATGTCGTTTCGTCTTTGCAACTCCCGATCAGCATTACCACCTTCATTTCTTGCTTGGACATCATGCTTAAATCATCATTATGCCTTATAAAAGTGTTTGGATCATGTGGATACTTGAATCGATCCTCATCAATTATTCTCTTCACAAGTCCAAGCATTCTCGCTTTGATCTTCGTAGCTCGAGAATGCGTCACTGGTCCACTTGGCAGCACAATGTCTTCACCACGTACATCCATGCTAGAAGATCGCTCGATGCCCACATCACTAGATATACAACCTTATCTCCCATTTCCTTCAGACCCAACAAATCTCTAATGTTTCTTTTGACTAAAGAGGGAGTGTTGCAAAAGAATATGATACTTGATTTATTGGAATTCAGTGCCTGTCCCAACCACAAACAATAGAGATCCAAGCAGTTCAGCATGGCTTGCGCATTATCCTTGTTAGATTAGTAAGAAATAAGAAGGTCATCCTCATAAAGCAAATGAGAGATGGCCAGGGAATCTCTACACACTTTAATTCCCTGAATTCCTTCTTCCTTTGCCAATAAAAAGGAGAAAACTTCTGAACATAAAATGAACAAGGGAACATCGGATCCCTTTGTCACAGGCCTCTGGCCAGTTCCACCTTGCCCATGCTACTACCATTTACTAGGATCTCATACTTCACATAAGAAATACAATTGAATATCATCCTCCTTACATCACTTGAGAAGCCCCAAGCCCCAGCTTCAAGATTCAAGAGCCTTATCAAATACCACATTCTTGTTCAGATTGGTGCCCGCCTAGTAGAGGTGGGCAAAATCGAACCAAACCGTTCAAACCGAACCAAACAGTTGCTTTTGGTTCGGTTTGGTTTGTAGAAGATAATGATTTGGTTTAGTTTACTATGTTAAAAAACCGCCATTAATGATTTGGTTTGCGGTTTGGATAATTTTTAGACCAGACCAAACTGCAAACCTCATTTAATATTATATACATTTATAATATTTATTATTGTTAATAATATATATAACTAATATATATTTTTAATTTTTAGTTTGGATTGTAATACTTTGTTTTAATTTAGATTTTGAATTGTAATATTTTGAATTTGAATTTAGTACTGTAGTATTAAAATTAGTTTAAATTTTGAACTACAAAATTAAATTTTAGTTTTGTAGTTATTTTGGACTGTAAAATTAAATGTCGCAATCTAAACCATTAAACAAAACCGGACCAAACCGTTTATTAATGATTTAGTTTGAATGGTTCTAATGATTTTGTTTATCGTTAAGTTAAACCACCATATATAATTTAGTCTGAAATTTTATAAAAAATCAAACCAAAACAGACTAGACCGCCCACCTTTGCCGCCTAGCATGAAATGGGAACAAAATTAATAAATAGTTACTAGCATACCCTTGACTCTGAGTATGTTTTGGGAATCCAAATCCAATTGAAAATAATAATAAATAATAATAATAATAATAAAATAATAAAGATAATCCCTCCTTACCTTGTAGTGTGGGTGAGGGAGTGCCAACGGCAAGTTCAAGCGGTCCTGGACAGTTCATCGGCTCCTCCTCGGCAATCTAGATGGACCTCTTAGCGTTCTCTCCTTCATCTTTTGCTGGTAACTGCTTAGGCTTCTTCTCTCTATCGCTCTATAATAATTAATACCCAAAAACCTATATCGAACCCGTTCTTCGAATTTATGGGCTTTCTCATCTGGGTTTTCTTTTTTCGTTTTTAAGAATATATATTTTCAAGTTAAGAAACACTTCTGTGAACTCTTTCATGGGTTAAATGGAGTTATATTGGTATGGATGAATACATTTTCTGAGTAGAAACAACAGTTGCATATTGGATATACAATTCACGAGTGCTTGGTATATTTTGTTTTTCCTTTTCTTTTTGGTTATTTATAATGGTGCGTTGATCACTGGTCTGCATTTTGTGAAGAAATTTCGTTCGTTTGGTCAATTCTTTATTGTCCACAGATGGGCATCTTTTTTTGGGATAATTTATATGTTTGTCTGGGTTTTCTTCTATCTTTGGTTTTGTTTTACTTTTGTTGATTTCATCAATTTGTATGAGTCTTGATGAACTATTATAGAATATTAGAAAAGTTTTATGTTCTGGATAAAGGTTTACATCAAGTGGCTGTCAAAGTCTTTCTTCTAATTTTAATGGTCAACCAAGTGGTTACATCAAGTGGTCCAGTATGTTCTTGTTGCAGCTAACTTAATGAAGATTGACGATTCAAAATGCAAGTTATTTACAGTAATTTGTATGAAACTTAAGTTTGAAGTTTGAACTACAATTGTAAGGCTAGGAAATAAGCTATATGACAAGCTGAGTTTCAGTTAATTAATATTCCATTTACTTGCCTTGGAATGAAATGGACAAGCATTCACACCTTATTTTCCTTTGTTTGGTGGTCTAGATTGGGAAGCAACTGATGTTACATGCTGTATTATGACACTTTATATTAGTGTGGAAGCATTTATGTTTAAAGAAGAATAAAAATTGTTTCAGGGAATGCATTGTTTTGCGTTCGGAATCATTTATGCAAGTGGAGGAATTATAGTAGAGTTAACTTGGATACAAATTTTCTGAGCAACAAAATTTTCCAGAAGAGTTTAAGAATTGGAAGGGGATGTTTTTCGAAGAAAAGAGATGCTTCTGTTTCTTGTTCAATTGGTACAGGGAAGGACCTTTATGTAACTCCAAATGACAAACTAATTGGAGCACGTGTAATTTATGCTGTGGCTCCTGCAATGGGACATAACCAGGTATATTTGGCATAATTTTTCATTTTTATACAGGTTTACAGTGGTGATTCAGTAGTGTTTCTTCTCTCACTCTTTTTAATATTCTTTCCCATCTAAGGTTTGCTTTCACAGATACAATAATTTTGTCTTAATATCAAGTGTAGCATCTCTGGAAAAGTTTCCTTGTTTGCAACTTGAACCAATACAGCAGTTTTTTTAGTTAGAAAGTGTACTATTGTCAGTAATATGCATGGTAGAAATGTGATGGAGTTTAATCGAACTAAACTAAGTTTAATCTGGTTGAGCTTATTGTATGATTTGGATCCGTTGCTACCTTTCTGGATCATTGTATATCACTGACTCGTTATTTCCATAAAAAAAAAATATATATCCAATATGTTTTTCTTTTAGTTTCAGTTTTCTTGATTTCATTTTCTTTGAGAGTAGCAGCCTGACTAATTTCCCAAAATAATCAAGTTTTATTTCAAAGGAAAATCCAGACTAGTTATGAGACTTCCTCAAATTTTCTCAATCTTAATGACTTTATTACGTAACAACTATAAGACTACTGGTTTTTGGCAGCTAAAATGGTTAGGGAAGATAAAATCTCTATTCAATTTAGATGATCTATGATGTCACATTACTTGTAGATTATGCCTCAGTATGTTGAGCTTGATCTTGTCCTCAGTTTACAGAACCTTCCAACATGAATTGATCAACTGATTCACTAGCCTTTCGACGCAAAATGCAATATAAGGGGATGAACATATATGTGGTTTTCTTCTTTGCAGGAAACCACAAGTATTAATCTTTCCAAGAGTCAATAACAATGAATAAACTTGAACTGATAAACTTGAACCTTAAAGGGCATTCAATCTTCTAGATGATACTATAAGGCTCGAACTCAGGTTAGGAAAGATTGTCAATTAAGTTTTCAAGGAAATATTTGCATGAAAATTATTGGAGTAATCATATGACCATAATCTCTTATCGGCAATATTTTGGAATATGGACGGAACCTTCAATATGCATGTTCTTTCCTATTCAACAAGAAAAAATAGAAGAAAAAGAAAATTTAAAATACAAGATGAAAGAAGTGGTTGGAATGAAAATTGGATGATGTAAAGTAGATTGTGAAAGAACTTTCACATGAACTGCAAATGATATGCATATGGCTTCATGAAATGAGAGCATTGCTTTCATATTTGACCTTTTTGTTTTTTTTTTGTTTTTATTATTTGATAAGTAATATACTGGGACATTAAAAAAGTTTGAATGCTCCATGTTCATTTATTCAATGTTGTGGGATAATGTTCATGTTCTTTAAGAGCTGATTTTCTGTTATCCGAGGAAATACTTTGACTTTCCAAGGTCTTTTATCTTAAATTCTTTTGCTAGACTCTTCTTCAGACGATCCATTTCTTTTAAATCATTTCCAATGTAATATCTTCAACATAAATCATTAATGCTACCATCTTTCCAGCTGTTGGACATTCTATAATCAGAGTATGATCTCCTTGACTCTGTTGATACTTCATTCCCAACATAGCTTTTGTAAACTTTCAAATCACGCTCTAGGAGAGAGTGTTTACGGCCGTATAATGCCTTTTTTAACTTTCAAATTGTATTGCAGTTAGCACACTTTTCCCAACACGCTTTTTTTCAAGGGTTCTCATCTCCTCTTCCATGGAAAATCTAAACTTTTTATCCCTTAATTCCTCATGAACTGTTTTGGGTATTTCAATGAGTAGGTAATAATTTGTCAAATGAAATAAAATTGGAGATGAGATGTTGGGTGGACTTTCTGGTACCTTTCTAAGAGTTATTGGCAAACACAAATCACTAGAAACATTATTATAATCATATTTTTCATCATTCAAATATGGAGTTTCAAGTTGCTTACCTGCCATAGGTTCCAACATCATGGCTAAGCGAGGGATATAGGATGATATACTTCCTCCTTGAATAACCTTTAGCGGCACAGGTTGATCATTACCTTCCTCCTTTTTAACACAATGGCAATCAAATGCAGGACGACAATCAGGTTTAGGTCCAGTATCATATGAAGAAAACGTAGGTAGATTTTGAAAGATAGAAAACTTTTTTCTTATCTTCCCCATAACGCTCTCCCTGAAGAAAGGTTGTGAAAAATAGGATTGATGCTCAACAAATGTTAGAATTAAAATTTTTCGAGAAGGTGGATGATAACATTTATAGCTCTCTTTGCTGGAAGCATAATATTAAAGTTGCGAAAAGTAGGACTGAATCGAGTGAGATCCTTTGGTGTAGAAACAACATTTACAATTCTAGAAGGAAGTCTACTAATAAGATCAGCAGTAAAACTGCTTTTCCCCCAATAAGATTTTGCGACATTTTTATGAACGAAAGAGCTTGTGTTATTTCCAATAGAGGTCTGTTCTTCTTTTCAGCCACTCCATTTTGTTGGGGTGAATTGGACAAGAGGATTGATGAATGATCCCCTCATTCAAAAGATAAGTAGACAAAGGGTCTGTTCGACATAACTTTTGCTTTTACTTTTCTTGTGAGCTTCTTGAAGAAGTTACTCTTTGCTGGCTTTGGTTAAAAATGTTTTTGAAGGCCTAAAGCACTTTCATAAAATTATCAAAGCACTACTAAAAGTAGCTTTTAAGCTTTACAAGTTGTTTCTGGCTTTTCAGAAGCTCTGCCAAACATGCCCAACTACCCAATGTTTGATTAAAAAATTATGTACCATTATCAGATTGTAGAGATTGAATTGGTACCCCAAATTGAGTATGAATCATTTTATGGAAAAAAAGAAAAGTAATGCTAACACCAGATTTTTGTTTCAATAAATACACTTAAGTAGGCTTTGGAATAATCAACCAATAAAAGAAATAAACCATCGTATCCCATATAGGTTAGGAACTTGTGATGGTTCCAACATCTTTATGGACTAAATTAAATGGCTGTAAAGATATTCTATTTCTCAATGGAAAAGAAACAAAGTAATCTCTAGCAAACACAGTCCTTACAATGAAAACTCTTAATGTTCAAACCTTTAAACAATAAAGAGAACAATTTTTTTTTTACCAGAGAAAAAAGAAAGATGACCAAGACAAAAATGATGTAACCAAATTTGGGAGAGTCCATCCATTTCCTTAGCATGCCTAATTATCTTCCTTGTAGAATTTTCCTGAAACACAGTGAGTGTTGATGCAGAGAATCTTACCAATTGTCAATTCTGCAAACTCCATCACCATCAAAGAACCTGTAAGGCCTGGGAAGCAGAACACGACGTTAGGAGGCTTTTGGGGGCACCGATATGGTACTAGCCAAGGCCATCCGACGCTGTAGTCAGAGAGGGCTTTTGGATTTTGGGTGAAAATAGTCGAAAAAGGAATACCCTCACTTTAGTTTGGAGGTGGTATTTATAATGTCCAATACTTGTTTTGCAAAGCATGGTGCTTGCTGTTCAAGTCATAAGCCCTGTGCTTGTTGCCCAAGGCACACCACTTGCCACACAAGACATGATAGGGCCTTAATGGGCCTGGCTACAAAGCTCATCAAGGAACAAGAATGTAGCAAGAGTAGCCTTTAGAGTTGAGAGTAGCTTTATTGCAACGGGCCATTAGTCTTTAGAGGTGAGAGTAGCTTTATTGCAATTGAAGATTGTTATTCTAGAACTTGCATTTAGATCTCATGTCAATACTTAGGTACAAATATAGCATATTTTACAAAATTAATTAAGTGAATATGAGGTATCACCAACGTTGACTTTGCATCAGCATGCCACTACAAAATAATTCATCTACAAGAAAGTAACACGATACATAAATTGAGATCTAGTGCTAGGCATGACTTGTTGACATACATGCATATTTAGACATACATACATGTAAAGTACATACTAATGGTTCCATGAAAATCTGTAGAGTATGGTTGAACATATATATACGAATATAATATTTAATTACGACATATGATTGGGCATGCTTGCTTAACCAGAAATTGACATAAATCACTAAACAATGAACCATTAACTCATGATTTTTATACTAAAACTTACATATGATAGCAAAGATACGTGATAAAAAATTGATGTGAAGGTAGGTATACAAAACAAAGAATTTTCACAAAATAAAGCCGACAATATAAATATTATACTTAGCATTTGATCTTCTCTTTCTACAGCTGCCAAACCTTCTCTTACATTTTAACACATCATAAGCACTACCTTTTATTCCTCATGAAAGCCAATTAGGAAATCCACATATATAAAGATATATACAAGAGATTAAGTGAGTATGAATGGATTTAGAATTGTGGACTGAATTGACCATTCTATGGCTCTATGCTACATATATATGATATATAGTGAAGGCAATGACTTCACTTATAGTAGCATTAGTACTAATCATAAGCATATGTTGGAAAAGCTTGATGATATGCGTGGATGCAATATTATCAATGTATCATAAGAAAACATCACATTCAGAACACAAGATTAACACATGAGAATGTCATGCTTTGCAATTAAAATAACAAGTGAAAAAGATCAGCTTAGCTGTCATTGGTGTAGTTGGCATTGTTGAGAACGAAAAGTAGGAAGTTAAATTTTCCCCTTGGCATGTTCAATTGGTGTCGTACATTCAAGAAAATTTTTCTATGCAACAGATAATTTATAAAATTATTAGAATATTATATCTGTTATGAACGACATGTATTCAGTTCTTTGAAAAGCAAATCAAAATAAAATTGAATAGAGGCAAAGATTTTCTTAGCTTTATTTTGCCGTTATCCTGCCTGATCATCCTAAAACCAGTGGACTTTTTGCAGGCTTGGGCATCATGCTTTCTATAGTTATTGACTTGCTTCATTTATATTTACGGTGGAATCAGCCGCTGCTTTCTTTTTCACATGGCTCTTATGCGATTGGGTGGTTTGATTGTATGAACCATTGAATCCATAATTTTACAAGATTTCATCACTAATGAGAGTAGGTGCACAAGTTTTTAAAGGGAGTTATGCAACTGAACCGTTATCTGGCGCTCAAAACTGTTGATGCAGAGAACGCGCTGTCAATCGTGTATCCTCCTTCACCATTGAAGAATCTGTAAGGTTTGCAAAACAGAACACGACGTCAGGAGGCCTTGGGAGCACTGGTATGACACCGGCCAAAGGCTCTCTGACGCTCAAGTCAGAGAAGGCTTTTGGAATTTTGGGTGGAAAAGATTCAATAAAGGAATCCCCTCATTTTAGTTTGGAGGTGATATTTATAGAGTCCAATACTACGCTCAAGTTAGAGAGGGCCTTTGGAATTTTGGGTGGAAAAGAGTCAGTAAAGGAATGCCCTCACTTTAGTTTGGAGGTGATATTTATAGAGTCCAATACTTGTTTGCCTTTGGTGCTTGCTGCTCAAGTTATAATCCTTATGCTTGTTGCCCAAGGCACACCACTTGCCACGCAAGGCAAATCAGGACCTTAATGGGCCTGACTACGAAGCCCATCACGAACAACAGTGTAGCAAAGATTTGATGAACCTTGGTGTAAGAGGGTTGTCCCTCGGTTCCTTTTCCTTTGAAAGTTTTGAGCCTAAGTTTCATTAAGTCCGATTGTTCCAGCTTACGAATTACCTGAGCTATTTCCATTCCTCAGTTTTCGAATCAGTCCATTCTGAACGTCCGAACCATCCTTACTCCCTAAGGAGAGTTGGGTTCCTTCATCATTGATGAATTTTCAGCTTTGGATAGCATTCCTTGAAATGTAGAAGTCATCCATGTTCCTCCAAATGCCTGAGTCACCATATAGGTCGTGTGGGAATTAAACACCTTTATCTTTTAGTCAAGTTTCTACCTTCGATCAATACATCTTGAAAAGAGTATTTCTGCTTTACACCTCCAGAATCATAGGTTGGGGGAAATTACCCTGTGCAGTGAGAATGAGAAACAATAACCTTACAATTTAGATCCCGAGTGATTTTAGGAATAGACAATAGATTCACAAAAAGTTTAGAAACATGCAGCACATATGTCAAAGATATAGGAGTATGAACAATGGTTCCTTGACCAGCGACTGCAGCTAATGTAGCATCAGCTACTTTAATCTTTTGGCTAAAGCATGCACTACAGGTATTAAACAAATGAGAGGAATTGGTCATATGGTTAGTATCCCTGAGTCAATGACCCAAGAGCTAGAAAAACAGTTCTTAGAGTCACTTAGAGCAACAAGACTTACCTGATCAGGCCAATGAACAAGAGCCACTAGGCTGATCAAGGGACGATAGGAAAGCTCTCAGCTTGTCTATTTCTTCATGATTAAAGTCATTGATACCCTGAGTCATAGGTACAAATGATTCAGGAATTCCAACCTCTACATTGGCTAAATGAGCTTGACTCCCCTTTTGTCCTAACTTATCCCATAGTCCCTTTTCTTGAATGATGGTTTGCCATGTAGCTTCCAACAAGTTTCTTTAGTATGTCTTGGTTTGTTACAATGAGTGCACCAAATTCCATCTTTGTTTCTAAGTTTGGAGGCCAAGTTATTTTTTCCTTGCTCAATGCAAGTAATGGGAGATGGTACAAGTGTAATCAATGCTGAATTTTCAGATTGATGATGGTCCAACATGACATTCCTTATCCCTTTTTCACTTTGAGTAATGGAAAAAAAAACCTCCATTATATGTTTTTCTCTAAGAATTTTTACTCGAACTGGATTGATCTCTCCACTAAGACCTGCCAAAATATATATAAACACCCTTTTTTTCCCAACCATATCTTGAACAATAGTAATATCCTCACTTTATCACTTCAACTGCAATTTTTCAAGGTGATCTGACTCAAGCCACAAACTCTTAATAGTATGGTAATACTCAGTAACTGATTGATTACGTTGCTTCGAAGAAACGATGTGGCCTACCATCTCGTATATCTGGTTATCATCGTGTACCTTTGAATGATTGTCGAACAACATCCCATACCACACTAGCTCTGCTAAGGAATAAATGTCCTAGCAATTTTTGGATTCATGGAGTTCCATAGCCAAGCTTTGATTCTGGAGTCTTTAACATCCCAAGAAACAAAACCAGAATCACCCTTTCATGGTGCAGGTTCAAGTGTATGACTCAATTTGTCTCTTCCTTTAAGGGATGTTTTAATGATCTCAGCTCATTGTACATAGTTTCCTCCATTAAATTGGAAGCTTGCATGGATATTGGGATACTCCCCCGCAGCAGAATATCCTAAAGTTGCACTATCAACCACCTCATATATAGTGAAGATTTGAAGAAAAATCCAAACAAGAATACAGGTTCGTTGGTGATGTATCACTGGAGGTCAGATTTGCTAGCGGTTGACATTGGCAGCGTGTAACTGAAGGCAGAGGCTCGTGGAGGCATGCGGGAGGACAGGAAAAAAATATGACTTGGTTGTGATTAGCAGTAAGATTTGATCATAAGATTAATGGGCAGCGATCAAGGCTGCTGAAAAAAATGGCAGAAAATATTTGTTAATTTGACCTGTAGGCCTGATGAAGAAAACGACAGTAATGAAGGCTGCTAAAAAAAGGTGGAAGAAAAAAAAAGAAGAAAAAATTCCAAGATTTGAACCTAGGATCTGATACAATGAAGAAACTTTGGAATAATAGTATTTCTGATTCAAAAACTATGAACAATTACGAATATATAGAATAAGATACACATATGAAAGGAAACTAATAAAGACTAAACAAAGGCTAATAAAGACTAAGTAAGCTCAACTCCTAATTATGTGCAATACAATTAATTCCTGTAATTACTCAATAAATATAGAAACTAAATATTATTACATATTTAAACATCTTTATATTTTCTTTTTCTCATTCTATAATAAATGTTAGTGGTTTTGTTGTGCTTGTGTTTTATTTTTGTTAAATATCTGACTGCAGTTTGTGTTAGTGCTTTTAACAGGAATCCCATCCGGAATCTCATCTTAGAGTTCCTTCAATTGTAAATGCTCTTCAAAAGATGGAGCTAACCCCGGATGTAAGTGATTTTCCATATTATTAAAGCCATCATTTAATGCCGGTTCCATCAATTTGGGTGACTTTATTCATTTCTTAGCAGAAGAGTGATTATTCCTGAATCTATCAGTAGAATTTAGTAAGGCATTTCAAATTAGCATCATTTCGTTAGGATATCTAGTATTTGAGAGCCATGCACATCTAATTAAGAGAATTCAAACGGGAAAAAAAAAAAAAAGTATTTATGAACCATTTTAGGATTGGGAGATTTTATAGTTGAGGAAATTATGTTCATCTGATTTTAATCTTGTTGGATGCTTTCTTTTTTCTTTTGTTTATAGATTTTACCTTTTAAGTCTTAGAATGAAGGGAAATGTTGGTTTACTTGTGCATGTTTGTCTCTTCTAATGGGACAAAAGAGAGAAAACTTATCCAGGTGAACTGATGGAGGTGATACTTATGGCTATAGCTCTTGTGAGGGTTGCTCTCTTTTTACATTAAATTAAACATCTCTCTTTTTGTTTCTCTTACTAAACATATGAGGTATGATAGGTATTTAATGGATGCTTCCAAAGCTAAGACAAACTGTTAACAATCATCACTAGGATATTATTTTCATTTATTTTTGAAGAAAACATGCACTAGGCTTCTATGAGCATTTCATATATGAAAATATATAGTAATGCCATCATATTTGTTTTTTTCATGCTTCCTATCTCATGTCCACAGATGTTACCTTTGTTGAGTTAGTCTCAACTCAGAAAATAACTCTGTTAATTGTGTTTCTCTTTAACTTGATAAATATATATATACATGTATGTGTGTATATATAGTGATTCTACTATGCAGATTTCCGGATTGTCACCAAAGCTGTTTTTAGTGACAGGTTTTGTCATTGATACTATGTTTTAGCCACATAGTCACTAAAAACAGCTTTGGTGACAATCCGGATATCTGCATAGTAGAATTTTTATATATATGTATGTGTGTGTACATACTTCCTAACAATTCAATCTTTGCTAATCCCCATTTCTGATAATTTATTGTCTTCCACATGAAAGGCATACTTTCTATCCCTTCATTTAATTGGAATTGTAATGAGGGAGAGTGTTAAGTGTTATGTCAACTTGATATACATTGGTCAACTCCAAACATCTTAAGTTTTTGCGTTTATAGCAACTTCTATTCCAGGAATTTTGTGTGGAGTGGTGTATAAACACGTTAATTTGACAGACCTAAATGTGATGGGAGTGTTATCTATCTGTTGTGTTAACTATGTGTTAGCTTCTGTACATAGATGGGCTTGCTTCATGACATCTAAAGCTTTTAAAATATCATTTCTTTATAGGCCATAACTTATTTAAGCCTTTTTTTGTTAATATTCCCAAACACATTGAACTATACTTTTCTATGTTTGTTTTTCTCTCTTACTTTCAACTCTCATTTTCTTCTTATGCTTGGTTGAATATTTTCAGATTGGTCAATTTCTAGGAAAGTTTAGGATGAAGTCTGAAAATTACTTAGTAATTTACAATCCAAACATTAAGAAGAATAATCATGTGAATTGGAGTTACCTTGCTTCTATTTAGAAATTTAGGCTTGTTTGGGTTCAGAAAATAAGCAGCAAGAATGATGCACAAATTTTACAGAAGAAGATTATTCTCAAAACAAACACTATATAAATCTATCTTCTTCAATTGCTTCAAATGAAGAGGGAAACATAACTTGATCTCTTGTATAAACACTAAAAAAATCTATTTACTGCTAGTTGAATGCTTAGAGTGACAAGGTAAGTCAATTTTATGCTATGACAAAAGAAAAATCTAGAGACAAGTAATATATATGACTTTTTGCAAAATAACAGAATGAACCAAAATAAATTACTTAGAAGCTTATGCGACACCTTGAAAAGGTAGTTTGCAGTTTTTTTATTTACATTTCTAAAGGTTTTCAGCTGAGATCTAAAAATAGTGGTCTGATTTACTAGCTAGAAATAAAGGTATATGATCCTGTGAACTAGACATGCCTTATTGATTTTGGAGATGGGCAGAAGTCTGGGGCAAGTTAAAGGATTAATCAAAATATTTAATCATGAAACTTCCCTTTTCGATTTTTGCAACCTTTTCAGTTTTGTTATTAAATTTTAATATTTTCATTCTTCTTATTACATATGTAAACATCAATGTCTATCAACACTTTATGCAGATAATTAGAGCTAATAATATCTATTTGTTTCTCATTATAAAATAGGCTCTCATGTTCACATTCTGGTTCCCTCAACAAAATTTGTAGTTGGATGGTTATTAAAATTTTGCGGTGCTCTTTCTTATGTGAAACTTTGATTATATATTGCCAAGTCGTAGTTTAGTTTTTATTTTTTTATTCTTGAATGTAACTATATATGCATTTATTATTTCTTGAACCATGTTTCTCTTATAATTCAGTTCCGTGGTTCAGAGATTATTGAACTTCAAAGCTTCAGGCCTGCTTCAGTAGATGACGTTGCAAGCGTTCATTCAAGAACTTATGTTTCTGGCCTTGAGAAGGTAGCCTCAACAGCTCGTGTTGCTGCAATAGGCCTTTTCTTTTATTTTATTTTATTTTTAATTTTTAATTTTTTTGTATTATATATTCTGTTTTTCTAAAATATGTTTTTTGACTCCACCAACCTCATCCTTTTGGGATACAGTAAATGCATACAAGATCTAATTATCTTTAGTGCCTTTCACCTCAACATGGTGAGGAGACCATGCAAAAGAAGGAAAATACTCAGAAATCAAATATTTCTGAATTCCAAATCATAATATTTCCCAAATCATCTTTGTCAAAGATACCCATTGACTCAGCTTGATAAACATAGTTGAGCGCCCACTTCCTAACAGTTTAAGCTTACACGATTGATGATTATGTAACAAAATCTAATTATCTAACTGGTTTTCTATTCCAAAGACACTAGCCCCTGATTTTGTTAATTATTATACTGCTAGTGTAAGGCCCAATTCTGCACTGTAATTAGATAGCCTATGGGAGAGAGAGTGTCAAAACTATTTAGCACTAAGCTTGATATATATAATAGAGCCCACTTTCTTACAATTTAAGCTTTTAGCAATAGAGGCAACTTAACAAGCACCAAATTAAAATATTTCCTAAATCTACCAGGGCTTCAGTATTCACCTCAAATCGGTGAAAGTAGTTTCCGTTCCCATTTGCCAAGAAATTGGAAGTTAGGACGGAAAGGATGATGTCAGAGTGCCAAGATGACAAGTTTTTAAAAAATCGAGCATTTAAGCTCCAGGGAATGTGCTCTTACAGAGTATCCATATCCTTGTTATTCAGTTACTTTGTTGGTGCTCTTGTACGTAGAAGCATCTTTAGGATTTGAGTCTTTGATTTTATTTTACTGGATTTGAAGTATTGTTCTTCTTAACTCTTCTTCAACCATTTTTATAGGCTATGGATAAGGCTTCACAGCAGGACATAATTTACATTGAAGGCACTGGTCCAACATATGCTACTGCCAGTGTAAGTGTGTTGCTTTAAATGTTTTTTCTTTTCTTGTTTAAGCTTGTATATATTTGAATACAGTTGTTTTCTTATGTTTGTTGGATTGTGATAGTACATGCTAAATTTTCTCTAGAAAAGGCACTTTATTCATTGCTTGATAATTATTTGGTTGAGAAGTTCAACTGTTTGTTGGACTGAAATTAACATATCCAAGTAATTATCCTATGGTCTAGTTTGGGAATTTCAGAACCACAAATGTGGAGTTGACAATAGACTTCAATGTTCAAGGAAACATATCTTTTGTTTTCTCTTTCTGATGTTGATGTAAATTTTGCAGACATTTCAGGAGTCACTGATTGCAGCTGGAGCAGGAATTTCCTTGGTTGATTCAGTGGTGCTGTCTATAAGTCTCTTACCAATTTTTTTATTTTTTCTTTGTAATGATTTACATGTGGTAAAACTTCAACTATTTTATTGACAACTTGGGTTTTGACTTTCACTTAAGTTTAATTGCTAATTATGAAAATGTAAAAGTATCAAATGTTTTAGTATCTGTTCGATATAGCCATCTTCTAAAATATACTCTTCCATAATTCAGGTTGCAGCATCAAAGAAAAGCCAGGACCAACCTATTGGTTTTGCTTTGATAAGACCACCTGGGCATCATGCTATTCCTAAGGGGCCTATGGGGTTTTGTGTTTTTGGAAATGTGGCCATTGCTGCCCGTTATGCTCAACGAGTACATGGCTTGAAACGCGTTTTTATAATTGATTTTGATGTTCACCACGGGAATGGGACAAATGATGCTTTCTATGAGGATCCTGATATATTTTTTCTTTCAACTCACCAAGTAAGTAATTGTTTGGTTTTAGGCCATAAGTTAGCTTTTCCTGCAATCAAGTACAATTATTGTTACTGTGCATAATATCCTAGTACTTTTTCTTACTAATTTTAAAATTCATCAGTTGGTAGTGGCCATTAGTGATATTTTCACAATACAACTCTAAGCCATCATTTTTGAATACTTTTATTGTATTTTATATTTTTTATTTGCAATCTATTCTTTTCTTCGTCATTGGAGTTGACTTGTTATATTTAGTACCCTAAATTTGAAATGGTAATCCAAACCCTGTGTTTATTTGCCTAAACATGTATTTAATTGATTAAATATGGACTTAACTACAACTTGTCATAGAAAAAACTTGTAAATATATTATCACAATGGTACATGAAGCATTAGTATAAATTCTATGCATACTATTTGCTATAACAAACAACCTTGTATCCATGTTTGTAACAAGTTCTGCCATCCTCTGAAAACATGCTCTTCTCTTACACACACACACATATATATATATATATATATATATATAATATCCTTTACAAACACGTTACAGTTTGGGATTCCAATTCATGAACATGATTGCATAACAACCAATGAGAAGAGTGCTGGTAAAATTCAGCTTAGAAAATAGTTGTATTGTGTGCATGCACAAATGTGATTATGTATTTTCTAGTATTTATGTAGACATTTATGGTATTCCAATTGGTGTTGACAATTTTGTGTTTCACAAACAGTTTCCTGTCAAACCTCAGGATCAATCCTATTTGAGGTTCTTACCATATATATAATATATATATATATATATTAGAGGTTAAAAACACGCTAATCAGATTTATAGGTACAGTAGTAGAAGAATTGATATGCTTGCAAATCTCAGATTGTACAGGTACTGTACAGTATAGTCAAACTTTTTGGTGTATGAAAATCAATTTTGTATTTTATGCTTCACTTGTTCTCTTCTTCTTGGATCTCTACCTATGTACGTTACCTTTTAATTTTTTGTTTATTTGATACAATACTTTCTTTTTCATCCACCGCTAGTTTACTTTTCCATATTTGTCAGGAAAATGAAAAAGAAAAACAGAAAAGAAAATAAAAGAAAATGGGAGAGTCTAACATGCACACAATGCAATCCATGAGTCGAGTATTGAAAAAGTAATTTACCATCTTGCATCAAAATCCTCTTTACTCATTATAATGCAGCTTGACCTTCAAATCTCTTGCACTGAGATTGCTTTGGATCTATTTAAATGGCTTTGGAGATTTCCCTTGGAACAAAATTCTTTATGGGGCTTGTCTGTTAGAAGCAAATACGGTTTACATCGTAATGGCTGGGATTCAAACTTAGTTGCTAGAGTTTCTTTTAAGAAATCCATCGAAAATTTATATCTCAGGGATTTGATTCTTTTATAAGATTTGTTAAGTGGGAAGAGGCAATAAAATACGGTTTTGGGAAGATGTGTGGTGAGGTGATCAGCCTTTTGCTGTCACTTATCCAAGACTTTTCAGATTGTCCAATACTCATAATGCTTTCATTTAAGATGTTTGTTTTTGTCTTTTAATCATGTGAGTGATTGTAATTTTTCCTTTAGAAGAAATTTGAATGACAGAGAAATTGAAGAAAGCAGGTGTTTTAGGAAATTTTTCTATCAATCCTTTAGCTTCTAACAAAAGAAAATGGTCATTTGATTCTTTGGGCTTTTCATGCAAATCTTATTTCCATGTTATAATAATAGATAGTGGTAAAAATTTATTTCTTGAGCCTTTGAATTTTATTTGGAAATCAAGTGTTCCTTGTACAGTGAAAGTCTATAAGGAAGTTAAATGCCTGTGAAGTGCTTCAGAGGAAAAATCCATACTGGGCTATCTCACTATCCTGGTCTGTTTTGTCTAAAAAGAGGAAGGAGAAACGGTAGATAATTTATTTCTTCACTGAAAAGTTACAAGTTTGTGGATTAGATTGTTAGAAGAAGCTGGGTTTTGTTGGGTGTCTGGCATTGATGGTGGAAAAAATAATTGGTTTTGGTACTAATAACTTGGCTAAGGTGATGTGGAAGTCTGTTGTTTAATCTTTGCTTTGGGTTTTTGGATTGAAAGAAACAATAGAACCTTTGAAGACAAAGTGATGAGAAGTTAAGATCTTTTTGAGAAAGTTAAATACTTAGCATCTTTGTGGGCCTCTATAGATAAAGCTTTCAAAGATTTCCCTTTTTCCTTGATTGTTCTAAATTGGAAAGATGTCATAGGTGGTTGATGTGAAGCCTTTTAAATGGTATTAATGTTACTGTTCTTTTTATTTATTTATGTCTTTTTGTTTTCTTTTGAGGATTTCTTGTGATCTCCTTTTCTCTTTGTATTGATTTCCTATCAGTGAAAGGTTGTTTCTTATTAAAAAAAGAAGAAGCTAAATAACCATCATGTTTTTGTACTTTCAGCCCAAAGTAACATATGCATTATCGTTTCTTCTTCTATGTAATTCTTTTTTATTTTTGTATTTTTGTATTTTTGTTATTATTATCCTTATTTGAAAAGGATTATGGAATATGATAATCTTGATCAGATATATACCTCATAAGATTTTGGAAAATAACACCCTTATCGTAATTTGATCACTTTTAATTCAGGATGGAAGCTACCCAGGTACTGGTAAGTTTGACGAGATAGGTCAAGGAGATGGGAAAGGAACAACTCTTAATCTTCCTCTACCAGGAGGCTCAGGTGATTTTGCCATGAGAACCGTGTTTGATGAAGTTATTGTCCCATGTGCTCAAAGGTTTAAGCCGGATATTATTCTCGTCTCTGCTGGGTGAGTTTACATTTCCTAGAAAGTTAACATATGATCAAAAGACTAATGGACTTCATAATGCAATTTCTTCGCAAATCTATGCAAGCTCTAATAAGAAATTGATTAGACATATATGTCATGGTCTCATGAATATTTTATCCATCCCATTTTTTCATGGCTTCTAACAGGAAATGTTTTTATTTGTAGCTTGGAGCCTTTGATGTGGTGGTAATACCTATAAAACTATATTGCATTGATTAAGCATCCTAGTACAATCACCTAAGCTGTCAATTAGTGATAAATAGTACTTCCATAATATAATCCTAACTAAACAATGTAGCTTATATGATGCGGAACCCCAAGCTTAAAGAAACTGTAATCCCAACACACAAGAAATATTGAACAGTAATTGGAAACAAGAACCCGCCCTACCAAACCCTTAGATAACTTGTATCTAAAAACATGGATTAGAAGGCTAGGGAAAGAGAAGAATAATCGCCACAAAGTATTTCTACTTTGATAAGATAATTCAACTCCTAATGCAACAAGAAGAAGAAATTGATTCCTCACCTTGCAAGAACACTCCTGGGAGCAATAGGAAAATTAATTCTCTCAATTGATTAAAAACTCAAATATCTCTCACAAAATAATTGATCCCCCTTTATATAAGGATTAGGGTTAGATCAAGAAACAATCTAGACCATTAAATATTAAGAAAGTAATCCTAAGGCTAAAAACTAACCCTAAATAAACATAATCCGAAAATAACAATAATTACAAAACTGCCATTATAATCCGAAAATAGCTAAATTACGAAACTGCCATTATATTCCGAAAATAGCTAAAATTACTTCGTTTCGCCTTTGCAACTCCCGAACAGCATTACCACCTTCATTATTTGCTTGGACATCATGCTTAAATCATCATCTTTTGCTCCAATGGTAGAATATGGCTCTATGATGCCCGCATCATCATCTTTTGCTCCAATGGTTGAATATGGCATTATGATGCCCGTATCACTAAGGCTAAAAACTAACCCTAAATAAACATAATCCGAAAATAGCTAAAATTACGAAACTGCCATTATCAGATGCTTATTTTAAAAGCTACGTCGTTTCGTCTCTGCAACTCTTGAGCATCATTACTACCTTCATCCCTTGATTGGACATCATGCTTAACTAATCATTAGGCCTCGGAAAAGAGTTCAAATCATTTGGAACTTGAATCGATCTTTATCCATAATTCTTCTCACAAGTCCAAGTAATCCCTCTTTGATCTTCTTAGCTCGAGAACGCATCACTAGTCTACTAGGTAAGATGATGTCATCCTCTTTTGCTCCAATGCTAGAATATGGCTTTATGATGCCCGCATCAAAGGGTTACTAGTTTGTAAAGAAGAACTTTGATTATTGATTATTTAGAATCTACTATTGTTTTCAACAAGACTTGTGTGTTCCAAGTGAGGATAATTCTTCTTCTACTTGTTGCATTGGGAATTGATCTTCTTATCAAATGTATTTACTTTGTGGCGAATTTCAATTTCCTTCTTTACCTTCTAATTAGTGTTGTTAGATACACTTAATATCTAGAGGTGCTATAGGGCGGGTTTTTACCTATGGTTTGTTCCATATCATCTTGTGTGTTGGGATTACAGTTTCTTTAAGCTTGGGGTTCCGCATCATTTGCTATTATAGCAAGGCCAAGATAAATTCCTATTTATCTTGTTCTTTGTTTTATCTTGTTGGAGTCTTTCATTAGCTTGTTGTTTTTTTCTTTTGTTCTTGAGTTCTTCATTGTTCTTCGTGTTTTAAAGTACCAAAAAAAAATCGTACAAAAAAAAAGAAAAAAAAAAAGAAAAAGAAGAATCTGATTATATATACAAAAAAAAAATAGTAGCAAAAAGAAAAAAAATTGAAAGTTGAAATATTTAGATTGGTTGCTTGAATATTAGGAAAGTTACTTATTTCTAATTGATTTCTGATTTATTTTTATTATTCCATATTTCCTACTTTCCTAATTTATTTGTTTATTATTCTGATAGTTTCTTATTTTCTTACTTTCATATTCTAAATTTATTTTGTTTCTATTCTCACAGTTTTTTACTTCCATACTTTCCTATTCTAAATTTGTTTAGTTTCCTATTCTCATTGTGTTGATTTTATAAAGTAATTATTATTTGCTTCATTACTCTTTTACCCTTTTCTTTTGTGCCAAGAGTGAAAAGAATAAAAATAAAGGCCCAATGGAGAGTGATTGCACTAGTAATAAAGAGGAAAGTGCAAGAGAGAAAAGTGAAAAGAGTGAAAAGAAAAAGAGTTTTTATGCAAAAGAGAGAGAAATCAAGAGTGCATTTTTAGGCATGAAAGCAATAATGTTAGTGAGGTTTCGAGAGGTTTTGCTTTGTGAAACTAACATTAACTTCAATTTGCCTAATGTTTTTTACTCTTTATTGCAGGACTTTGATGAGAAATCAAAATTGCGTGGAGTGCCTAAAACTATTAAGTATGATAGGGATGTGGAATTTTTGAGTCCCAGTTGGAAAGATTTTTGGGATAACACGTGGAGGAAAGAAAGGTTTCCTAACAAAAGGAATTCTACGTTGGATGCTATAGGCAATCGACCATTTCAAGTGCTTTAAAGAGTCAATGAAAACGAATACAAATTATTCCTTCAGGGAGAGTACAATGAGTCTGCTACTTTCAATGATTCTGATATTTTTCCTTTTCAATATGGATACAGATTCGAGGACAAATCTTTTTGAAGAGGAAGGGAATGATGTGGACATCATAGAGCAATATTCTACCGTTGGAGCAACAAATGATGTTTTAAGCATGATGTCCAAGCAAGGAATGAAGGTGGTAATGCTGCTCGGGAGTTGCAATGACGAAACGACGTAATTTTAGCTATTTTCGGATTACAATGGCTGTTTCGTAATTTAGCTATTTTCGGATTATAATGGCAATTTCATAATTATTGCTATTTCCTGATTATAATGGCTTTGTAATTATTTCTATTTTCGGATTATATTTATTTAGGGTTAGTTTAAAGCCTTAGGATTACTTTTCTAATTATTTTATGGTCTAGATTGATTCTTAACCTAACCCTAATCTCTATATAAAGGGGGGTTACTAGCTTATAAGGAAGAACTTGATTATTGATTAAATAGAATCTATTCTTGTTTTCAACAAGACTTGTGTGTTCCAAGTGAGGATAGTTCTTTTTCTACTTGTTGCAATGGGAATTGATCTTCTTATCAAAGGTATTTACTTTGTGGCGAATTTCAATTTCATTCTTTGTCTTTTAATTAGTGTTGCTAGGTACAATTGTTATCTAGAGGTGCTATAGGGCGGGTTTTTTCCTAGGGTTTGTTCCATATCATCTTGTATGTTGGGATTACAAATTCTTTAAGCTTGGGGTTCCGTATCACAAGATTTGCATACAAAAATTATGGACACTATAATTGAGAAAAAGAAGTGTATATATAGTGTATTTATAGGAGAAAAAAAAAGTATATATAGTCGAGGAAAAAATGTATATATCATTACTCTGAAATGTATACACATTTTTTTTCTCCTAGCTTCCACAACTCATGCTATAATGAGCTCCAACAAATTTTTTTTCTTTTTTTATTTTTCTAATTATATAAAATTGTGATAAATGAAAAGAAAAAAGAGTTTAAGAGTAATGATGTATAAAAATTTTAAGGAGAAATAAATTGATTTCTTGTCGGAGCAAATTATAGAATGGAAACCGAAAGGGCCCATCGCCTCTAGCATCCAACTTAGACTTCCTTTGGTTAGGAAACCTTTCTTTCCTCATGTGCACCCAAACCCAATCTCCTGGTTCAAATATCACTTGCTTTCGCCCCTTATTTGCTTTTTGAACGGTTAGACGATTACGCTTCTCAATTTGCAACCTCGCCTTCTCATGTATAGTCTTAACCAAGTCCGCCTTCTTTTGTCCATCTAAGCTAGCAATTTCACTCAAAGGTAAAGGCATCAAATCCAACACAGTTAAAGGATTAAAACCATACACAATCTCAAATGGTGAAAAACCTGTAGAAGAATGAATAGTTCTATTATATGCAAATTCAACAAAAGGTAAACAATCTTCCCAAGTTTTCAAATTCTTACCAACAATAGCACGAAGCAAAGTACCTAGAGTCCTATTAACCACCTCCGTTTGACCATCGGTTTGTGGATGACAAGTAGTAGAATACAACAATTTAGTACCTAACTTACCCCACAAAACTCTCCAAAAGTGACTCAAAAATTTCACATCCCTATCAGACATAATAGTTCTAGGCACTCCATGCAATCTTACAACCTCTCTAAAGAACAAATCAGCAATATTTGTAGCGTCATCAGTCTTATGGCATGCAATAAAGTGTGCCATCTTAGAAAATCTATCAACAACCACAAATATGCTATCCCTACCCTTCCTAGTTCTAGGTAACCCAAGTACAAAATCCATGGATATATCAACCCAAGGCTCATTAGGAATAGGCAAAGGTGTATATAATCCATGTGGCATAGATTTAGACTTGGCTTGTCTACATGCAATACATTGAGAACAAATTCTTTGAACATCCCTTTTCATATGTGGCCAAAAAAAGTGTTCAACTAAAACATCTAAAGTCTTATGCACTCCAACATGACCCATTAAACCACCACTATGTGATTCTCTAACAAGCAATTCTCTAATAGAGCAATTAGGCACACAAATTCTTGAACCACGAAACAGAAAACCATCATGTCTATAGAACTTATTAAATGCACCTTGTTCACATGCAACATAAATATCCTTAAAATCAAAATCACTTGCGTACATGTCTTTCAATTGCTCAAAACCTAACAACTTAGAAGTTAATGTAGTAATGAGAACATACCTTCGAGATAATGCATCAGCTACTACATTATCCTTACCTTGCTTGTAGCATATCACATATGGAAAAGTCTCTATGAACTCAACCCACTTTGCATGCCTCTTGTTGAGCTTTCCTTGTCCTTTGATGTGTTTGAGAGACTCATGATCAGTATGAATCACGAACTCCTTTGGAAACAAGTAATGTTGCCACACCTCCAAGGCACGACACAATGCATACAACTCCTTGTCATACATCGAGTACTTGAGTTGAGCTCCATTTAGCTTCTCACTAAAGTATGCAATGGAACGCTTTTCCTGCATCAAAACAGCACCTATACCAATCCCAGAAGCATCACATTCAACTTCAAACATCTTATCAAAATTAGGTAGAACAAGAATAGGAGCAGAACATAACTTATCTTTTAAAGTTTGAAACGCATGTTCTTGTTCCTTACCCCATTTAAAACCTACCTCCTTTTTGACAATCTCATTCAAAGGAGCAGCTATGGTAGAGAAGTCCTTCACAAACCTTCTATAAAAGCCAGCTAAACAATGAAAACTTCTTACCTCAGTCACATTCTTAGGTGTAGGCCATTCCTTGATAGCTTTGATCTTTTCTTCATCAACTTCAACACCCTGTGCACTCACAACAAAACCAAGAAAAACAAGCCTATCTATACAAAATGTGCACTTTTTAAGGTTAGCATATAATTTCTCTTTTCTAAGCACATCTAGCACTTGTCTAACATGCATCACATGGTCATCTAAACTTTTGCTATATATCAAAATATCATCAAAATAGACAACCACAAACTTCCCTAAAAATTCCCTTAAAACATGGTTCATTAATCGCATAAATGTACTAGGAGCATTAGTTAACCCAAAAGGCATAACCATCCATTCATATAAACCATATTTTGTTTTAAAAGCAGTTTTCCACTCATCCCTTAGCTTCATCCTAATTTGATGGTATCCACTTTTTAAATCTATCTTAGTAAATAAGCAAGCACCATGAAATTCATCAAACATATCATCTAACCTAGGAATGGGATAACGATATTGAAGGCTTTGTTCATCTTAAAGCATTGCAGATTGGGTCTTTCTGATCGTACTGAAAACTTAACAAATGGAACAGCTACCACAACTGAAGCTGGTGGTTGATAGTAAAGAAGCTTCGGAGAGGGCTGATGTCTCGCTTGTCGGGAAAGTTCTATCTGAAAAAACACTAACAGAAAATGAAGTGTTTATGGTAGTAAGGCGCATCTGGTTCACGAGGGAATTACCGAAGGTGGAGGAGATTAGTAAAACATCTTCCTATTCACCTTTAAATCAGAATATGAACGCCTTTGCAACTCCCGAGCAGCATTACCATCTTCATTCTTTGTTTGGACATCATGCTTAAATCATCATCTTTTGCTCCAATGGTAGAATATGGCTCTATGATGCCCGCATCATCATCTTTTGCTCCAATGGTAGAATATGGCATTATGATGCCCGTATCAGTACCAATAAGACTGGTACAGCACAAGGACTCATGCTCTCCCTAACATGACCCTTTGCTAGCAACTCCTCCACTTGCCTTTGTAACTCCTTCCTTTCCTCGGGATTGCTACGATAGGCTGGTCGGTTTGGAATGCTTGCTCCAGGCACAAAATCTATTTGATGCTCAATACCTCTTAATGGCGGCAATCCAGTTGGCATCTCTTCCGGGAAAACATCATCAAAATCCTGCAATAAAGAGACAAAAACACTAGGCAAATCGGGGTTAAGGTTAGTTTCACAAAGCAAAACCTCTCGAAACCTCACCAACAATATTGCTTTGTTGCCTAAGAATGCACTTTTGATTTCTCTCTCTTTTGCAAAAAAACTCCTTTTCTTTTCACTCTTTTCACTTTTCTCTCTTGCACTTTCCTCTTTATTACTAGTGCAATCACTCACCGTTGGGCCTTTATTTTTATTTTTTTCACTCTTGGCCTCTTTACACTCAATTCTTTTATTTGCCTCACTTCCTAAATCCCCATGGGAAACTTTGGAAAGTTTCAATTGTTCAAGATACACCTCTTTTGGAGATAAAGGTGCAAGTGTGACTTTCTTTCCATTGTGCTCAAAAGAATACCTATTCTTAAAACCTTCATGGATAGTCCTCCTATCGGATTGCCATGGTCTACCCAACAAAATATGCCCCGCTTGCATAGGTACTACATCACACAAAACCTCATCACTATACTTTCCAATAGAAAAGGCAACTCTCACTCTCTTATTTACCTTAATTTCCCCACTATCATTCAACCATTGTAACCTGTAAGGGTTAGGGTGTTTTTCACATACTAGTCCCAACTTCTCAACTAAAGTAGTACTAGCAACATTAGCACAACTACCCCCATCAATGATTAAACTACATGTTTTACCACCCACAAAACATCTAGTGTGAAAAATATTCTCCCTTTGTTCTAGTCCCTCTTCCTTCACCTTCAAATTTAAAACCCTCCTAATTACTAGGGACTCCCCTACCACGGGATACTCTACATCCTCCTCCTCACTAGAATCATACTCTAATGGTGGCCTTTCCTCATCGGACTCAGACTCCGACATTACTTCATTACCCCTCATCAACATAGTTTTCCTATTTGGACATTCGGAAGCAATATGCCCAAACCCTTGACATTTAAAACATTTTATTTCCCTATGTCTAGAAGTACTAGAAGTGTTAGGATTAGAAGTACCTCTTGTTGGGTTGGCACTCTTATCCTTGAACTTGGATACATCTCCAATTTTCTCTTTAGTCTCCAAGTGCTTCTCTCTCTTCTTGTCGTCATACTTGTTCCACTTCGAGTTGGAACCCCACTTCGAATTGGAGCTTGAAAACCCTTTTGATGACCCTTCACTTCTCAATTGCTTTTCCACTTTAATAGCCATGTTGACCATTTCTTCCATCTCTACATATGGATGTAGATCCACCACCTTGGCAATATCTTTGTTCATCCCACTTAGAAATCTCGCCATTGTAGCTTCTCTATCCTCTTCAATGTTGGCCCTTATCATAATCATTTCCATCTCTTTGTAATACTCCTCTACGGACCTAGACCCTTGTATGAGTCTCTGCAACTTTTGATGAAGCTCTCTATAGTAATAGGATGGTACAAACCTCTTCCTCATAATTCTCTTCATCTCATCCCAAGTTGAGACCGAATCTTCTCTATATCTCCTCCTTGACTGTATAAGTTGCTCCCACCAAACTAGAGCATAGTCGGTGAACTCCACTGCAGCTAGTTTAACCTTCTTCTCCTCTGAGTAATTGTGACAATCAAATATTAACTCTACCTTTTTTTCCCATTCCAAGTATGCCTCGGCATCACTTCTACCCTTGAATGGCGGAATGTGCATCTTAATTGAACTTAGGTTGTCATCCCTTCCTCCTCTTGTCTCCTCTCTCCTAGGTCTTCTTCTTACAGTTTGGACTTCATACTCGTCTTCATCGGAAACAGTTACTTCTTGTCTTCTGGGTCGTGTTCCTTCCCTTCTAGTAGTATTGGACATGGCCATGGTCATCTCCCTCATTTGCTCCATCATCTCATCCATCCTAGATTTCAATGTTTCTTCCATCCTAGAAGTCAATCTCTCTTCCATCCTTCTATACTCACTCTCCAAAGATTGTCGTAAGAGCTTTGGATCCGGTGTTGCCACTTGCTCTTCTTCCGAAGTAGAAACTCCTTTTCCATCTCTTTTAGACATTCTTACACACTCCCTTACGTGTTTAACTCAAAAAAATGGTAAACCCTCGTGTTTCACCCAAATTTGGCTTTTACCCTCTATATGCTCACCACTCAAGCCTTTTACCACTCAAGTCTTGTTCACCCAGTTGCACTTCAGAACCAATTATCTTAAACAAGAATATAAAACTAAAATAGCAAATTTCAAAATTAAAACCTAACAATAAAAGCAAGTTCAATTCTAGAGCAAAATTGGCACAAAAGAAAAGGACAAAAGAGTAATGAAACAAATAATAATTACTCTATAAAATCAACACAATGAGAAAATAGGAAACTAAAGAAATTTAGAATAGGAAAGTATGAAAATAAAAAACGATGAAAAAAAGAAAAGTACGAAAATAAGAAACTATGAGAATAGGAAACTAAGAAAATAAGAAAATATGAGAATAAGAAACAAATAAATTAGAAAACTAAGAAATATTAAATAATAAAAAATCAGAAATCAATTAGGAATAAGTAACTTTCCTAATTTGCAAGCAACCAATCTCAATATTCCAACTTTCAATTTTTTTTTTTTTTTTTTTTACGATTTTTTTTTGACGATTTTTTTTTTGGTACTCTAAAACACCAAGAACAATGAAGAACACGAAACAATGAAGAACAAAAGAAAAAAAAAACGCAGAAATTAAAAAAAAAACTAATCAAAGACTCTAAAAAGAAAAACAAAGAACAAGATAAATAGGAATTTATCTTGGCCTTGCTCTGATACCAAATGATGCGGAACCCCAAGCTTAAAGAAACTGTAATCCCAACACACAAGATGATATGGAACAAACCCTAGGTAAAAACCCGCCCTATAGCACCTCTAGATAACAATTGTATCTAGCAACACTAATTAGAAGGCAAAGAATGAAATTGAAATTCGCCACAAAGTAAATACCTTTGATAAGAAGATCAATTCCCAAATGCAACAAGTAGAAGAAGAACTATCCTCACTTGGAACACACAAGTCTTGTTGAAAACAAGAATAGATTCTATTTAATCAATAATCAAAGTTGTCTTACAAGCTAGTAACCCCCCCTTTATATAGATATTAGGGTTAGGTTAAGAATCAATCTAGACCATAAAATAATTAGGAAAGTAATCCTAAGGCTAAAAACTAACCCTAAATAAAAATAATCCAAAAATAGAAATAATTACAAAACTGCCATTATAATATGGAAATAGCAATAATTACGAAAGTGCCATTATAATCCAAAAATAGCTAAATTACGAAACTGCCATTGAAATCCGAAAATGGCTAAAATTATGTTGTTACGTCTTTGCAACTCCCGAGCAGCATTACCACATTCATTCCTTGCTTGGACATCATGCTTAAATCATCATTATGCCTCATAAAAATGTTTGGATCATGTGGAAACTTGAATCGATCTTCATCAATTATTCTCTTCACAAGTCCAAGCATTCCCGCTTTGATCTTCTTAGCTCGAGAACGCGTCACTGGTCCACTTGGCAGCACAATATCTTCACCACGAACATCCATGCTAGAAGAGCGCTCGATGCCCACATCAACAACCCAAACTCCTAGATGCTCGGAAACCGATAGTTCTATATCTCTAGTCTGCGAACCATCTCTCCTTGGGTTATTTGTGGCGGTCATAGAGACTTCATTTACCTTATCATTTAATTCATCCATCTTCATGTTTAACCTCCGCAATTCTCCTGTGAAGGCCTTGTATAAGAGCTTCATGTCCGGTGTTATCTCCTTTTCGTGCTCTTCCTCGGAATGAGCGGCTTCTTTTCCTTCTCTTCTTGACATCTTAGTTTCTACAAGACAAGATTAGTAAAAAGAAAATCCTTACTTCTCTCCCTCACGTGTTTCACTCTTTTTAATGGTAACTACGCTCATGTTTCACACAATTTTGGCTTTTACCCTCAATCCGCTCACCACTCATGCCTTTTACCACTCACAATCTCAAGAATCAAGTTGCACTTTAGAGTTAAACACAACAAATCAAAGCAAGAAAAACAATTATCACAATCTCAAAACCTAACCAAAGAAAGAAAGTAGATCAAAAGAAAAGCAAAAAAAATAAGAATTAGAGTAATGGAAAGCAAATATTACCCTAAGCAAAAAAGAAAAAGAAAAAGAAACTAAAACAAAATTTGGATTTTTTTTTTTACTTGTTCTCTTCTTTGAATAAAAAAAAACCCAAATCAACAAAATAAAAAAAAGACGCACGGATCAAACACAACTTTTTATTTTTCTTTTGGGAATCAAAGTATTATGAACGAAAAACACAAAGAAATTGAAAACAAAGATAGATAGGTACTTATCTCAACCAATGCTCTGATACCAGTTGATGCGGAACCCAAGATTAAAGAATCCGAAACCCCAAACATACAAGAAATATTGAACAGTAATTGGAAACAAGAACTCGCCCTACCAAACCCTTAGATAACTTGTATCTAAAAACGTGGATTAGAAAGCTAGGGAAAGAAAAGAATAATCGCCACAAAGTATTTCTACTTTGATAAGATAATTCAACTGCTAATGCAACAAGAAGAAGAAATTGATTTCTCACCTTGCAAGAACACTCCAGGGAGCAATAAGAAAATTAATTCTCTCAATTGATTAAAAACTCAAATCTGTCTTACAAAAGAATTGATCCCCCTTTATATAAGGATTAGGGTTAGATCAAGAATCAATCTAAACCATTAAATATTAAGAAAGTAATCCTAAGGTTGAAAACTAACCCTAAAAACGAAAATAGCAAAAATTACAAAACTGCCATTATAATCCGAAAATAGCTAAATTACGAAACTGCCATTATCATCCGAAAATAACTAAATTACGAAACTGCCATTATCATCCAAAAATAGCTAAAATTACGAAATTGCCATTCTAAGTTATTTATTTTTAAAATGACACTGTTTCGTCTCCGCAACTCTCGAGCATCATTACGACTTTCATCCCTTGCCTGGACAACATGCATGGGGTTTCAGATTCTTTAATCTTGGGGTTCCGCATCAATAACTCTCGAGCATCATTACGACTTTCATCCCTTGCTTGGACAACATGCTTAAATCATCATTAGGCCTCGGAAAAGTGTTCAAATCATTTGGAAACTTGAATCGATCTTCATCCATAATTCTTTTCACAAGTCCAAGCATTCCATCTTTGATCTTCTTAGCTCGAGAACGCGTCACTGGTCCACTTGGCAACGTAATGTCCTTATCACGAACATCCATTCTAGAAGAGCGCTCGATGCCCACATCACATAGAGTATATTTTTATTCGCAGGAATTTTCCAGCTTGGACAAGTCTTTGATCAATACCTCTACAATTGATAGAGCAAGTATACAAGGAACACTTTTATCTTCTTGGTCCCAAACTCTTAGCATTTCATTTACATAGATTAGAAAACCCCAATAAGAAACTCTTAAGTATTTCCATTATACATAGATTAAAAAAACTCCAATTACAACAAAGAAGAGGAAGATTTGATACAATTATCATTTGGATAGTATGAATAATAGAAAGTTAAATTTGACTATGATTTGAATACTGATTGTCATAGTTATCTTGAATAGATCTCAAAACAAAACTTCCTAGGAAATCACAAAGCTTTTGAGTGTTCTTTCATCAAATCATAATTAAATTGACATTTCTCTTGATTGAAAAGAAACTAACACGAACATCCATGCTAGAAGAGCGCTCGATGCCCACATCAAAGTGTTTGTATGTTTTAAAGAAAGGGAAACATATGACACTTAAAAAATTGAAAAGAAACACTACAAAGATCTAAAGAAATGAATGAAGGGCCTAAATCATATTCAAAGTAATGCATCTCTCTAGGATTTTGCCTCAAGCAATAATTATGCAAGTTCTAGACTTTAAAAATAATCACTCTAATTTAATGCAAACATTCTCCAAAATACAATCCAAATCATACATATATAACAAAGTGCTCGAAATAGTTTTGAAAGTAACAACATATGGATTTAACTTTAGGCATTAGAGAGTACACAAAAACAACTCCACTACCTAAAAATCAATTTATTCTCATCATTGGTCCATCAAAATATTTAAGAAAACACCTAAAACTAAAAATTCAGCCAACACAAAAATCAAGAGTGTAGAAACTAAATGCATAAATAAAAACTTAAACTAAAGAAGAAAACTTCATAACAAAAAGAACCACCCCCAAATTATGTTGAACATAGCTCTCAATATGAAAAACAAAGAAATTAAACATAATAAAAAGTAAGGGTAAATAAAGCTCCCCTAATTGATACAATGCAATCAAATTGCAAACTTTAAGCTCACAAGAACTCCCTTAGGCGATTACCCTTTTAATGACTTTTCTTTTTATTTTTCTTATTTGACACCTAAAAACATTAAAACAAAACAAATAAAAAGAAATTAAAAATTAAAAACTACTAAAAATAAAATAAAGAAAGAAAATTAAAAGAAATTAAAAACTGTGTTGCCTCCCAAAATCTTCATTGACGGCCACATCAAGCTCTTCTAGTAATTTTAGGAGTTAGGGACCTTAGATATCATATCCAAACAATTTTTGTTCACCATTTTCATCATAGATTGAATCTTTCCAAGTTTTATTAGTTTTTCTCTCCACGTTTTCATTACGTTTCTTTGATTCTCTTATTTCCACCTAGTGAGGGAAATCTATAGATTTTCTTAGTGCAAGAATATTCAAAACACTGCTATTTCATACTATTGTGCATTTTCTTCTGGGATTTGTTGAGACAAAAGCTTGGAGGAGGATTTTCCTTCAGAGGAAAATTTCGAAAACAATAGGTGTGAAGATGGATCGCTGCAACAGTCGTCGAACCTTCACACTCCCTCAAAATTGAGTAACTCTAAACTTCAAGGGATCTCTAAGATATAGACATATATGTAAGTGTGTTCATCGACATCATTTTGAATAATTTGATAGATAAAGCATTGGAAATTGTGTTGCATACCCTAAGGAAAGACTAGTTGTGTACCAAACTAATGCGGAACCCCAAGATTAAAGAATCCGAAACCCCAAACACACAAGAAATATTGAACAATAATTGGAAACAAGAACCCGCCCTACCAAACCCTTAGATAACTTGTATCTAAAAACGTGGATTAGAAGGCTAGGGAAAGAGAAGAATAATCGCCACNTAAAGCATTGGAATTTGTGTTGCATACCCTAAGGAAAGACTAGTTGTGTATCAAACTGATGCGGAACCCCAAGATTAAAGAATCCGAAACCCCAAACATACAAGAAATATTGAACAGTAATTGGAAACAAGAACCTGCCCTACCAAACCCTTAGATAACTTGTATCTAAAAACGTGGATTAGAAGGCTAGGGAAAGAGAAGAATAATCGCCACAAAGTATTTCTACTTTGATAAGATAATTTAACTCCTAAGGCAACAAGAAGAAGAAATTGATTCCTCACCTTGCAAGAACACTCCTGGGAGCAATAGGAAAATTAATTCTCTCAATTGATTAAAAACTCAAATCTGTCTCACAAAAGAATTGATCCCCCTTTATATAAGGACTAGGGTTAGATCAAGAATCAATCTAAACCATTAAATATTAAGAAAGTAATCCTAAGGTTGAAAACTAACCCTAAAAACGAAAATAGCAAAAATTACAAAACTGCCATTATAATCCGAAAATAGCTAAATTACGAAACTGCCATTATCATCCAAAAATAGCTAAAATTACGAAATTGCCATTCTAAGTTGTTTATTTTTAAAATGATGCCGTTTCGTCTCCGCAACTCTCGAGCATCATTACGACTTTCATCCCTTGCTTGGACAACATGCTTAAATCATCATTAGGCCTCGGAAAAGTGTTCAAATCATTTGGAAACTTGAATCGATCTTCATCCATAATTCTTTTCACAAGTCCAAGCATTCCCTCTTTGATCTTCTTAGCTCGAGAACGCGTCACTAGTCCACTTGGCAACGTAATGTCCTTATCACAAACATCCATTCTAGAAGAGCGCTCAATGCCCACATCATTCCCTCCCTCTTCAAAAATATTCGTCCTCGAATCTGCATCCATGTCAAAAGGAGAAAGATCAGCAACATTAAATGATGCGGACACATTCTACTCACCTGGAAGATCAATCTTGTATGCATTGTCATTGATTCTCTCGAGCACTTGAAAAGGTCCATCACCTCTAGCATCCAACTTAGACTTCCTTTTGTTAGGAAACCTTTCCTTCCTCAAATGTACCCAAACCCAATCACCTGGTTCAAATATCACTTGAATGCGCCCTTTATTAGCCTTTTACGCAGTTAACTTATTCCTCTTCTCAATCTGTAGTCGTGCCTTCTCGTGTATAGCTTTAACTAAGTCCGCCTTCTTTTGTCCATCTAAGTTAGCAAGTTCACTCAAAGGTAAAGGCATCAAATCCAATACAGTTAAAGGATTAAAGCCATATACAATCTCAAATGGTGAAAATCCAGTAGAAGAATTAATAGTACGGTTATAAGCAAATTCAAGAAAAGGCAAACAATCTTCCCAAGATTTTAAGTTTTTACCAACTACAGAACGCAGTAAAGCACCTAAAGTTCTATTCACCACTTCCGTTTGTCCATCGGTTTGTGGATGACAAGTAGTAGAATACAAAAGTTTAGTACCCAACTTTCCCCACAAAACTTTCCAAAAGTGACTCAAGAACTTGACATCTCTATCCGAGACTATTGTCCTAGGTACCCCATGCAATCTCACTACATCTCTAAAGAATAAGTCAGCTATATTTGTTGCATCATCAGTTTTATGGCAAGCAATGAAGTGCGCCATTTTACTAAATCTATCCACAACAACAAATATACTATCACGACCCTTCCTAGTTCTCGGCAAACCAAGAACAAAATCAATGGAGATATCAACCCATGGTTCCGTTGGCACAGGAAGAGAGGTGTACAAACCATGTGGCATAGACCTAGATATAGCCTGTCTACATGCAATACATTTAGCACATATTTTTTCAACATCCCTACGCATGTGTGGCCAAAAGAAATGTTCAAATAAAATATCTAAGGTCTTATGCACATCAAAATGCCCCATGAGACCACCACTATGTGACTCTCTAACAAGCAATTCTCTAATCGAACAATTGGGCACGCATATCCTATGTCCACGAAACAGAAATCCTTCATGTTAATAGAATTTATGAAAAGCACCATATTCCCATGCACCATATATTTCACCAAAATCATCATCACTAGCATACA